>CAVLGL010000057.1:2609992-2859992 GCA_963668995.1 Parnassius mnemosyne
TTGTAATAAAACTTTATAAAACTGTGAACATGAAAAGGCTATGTAATAGAACAAAAATGACGGAACTTATTCCAAATTCAAAAGTATTTGAAAAAGAGAACGGTATTTCCTTAGAGTTAATACATAAATACGTAGTTATTCCACACAAATGTACTTTGTGAACAGAAACTAGCTCAAATGTAGTGCTAAAAGGAGACAGTTTCTTTTTGTATGGAGAATAGGCCCACCACAAATTTTAGATAACCATAATGAAATGCATGTCGATTTATTTATTATAATCTATAGATTACAATAGTAATATTAGTTTTACCGTATCTAATGGGAATACTGAGTAATTAGCAAATAAAATATGTATCTTACTATAACCTAAAAACAAACTAAAAGATATTGTCTATTAGTTTTCACCAGTATTATAAGTTAAAATAGTGCACTGTTCAATAAATACTTAATAGTTTAAAACAAAGTAATAGTTACATTCAGCATAAAATCTTTTTAGTAATTCCGGCAAAATAATATAGTGCATGTCTGTGCATGAATATATTTTTTTTTATTTTTTATAGGAGAGGGGGCAAACGAGCATGCGGCTCACCTGATGGTAAGTGACTACCGCCACCCATGAACAACCGCAACACCAGGGGAATCGCAGATGCGTTGCCGGCCTTTTAGAAAGGTGTAAGCTCTTTTCTTGAAGGTTCGTAAGTCGTATCGGTTCGGAAAATTCGCTGGTGGTAATTGATTCCACAAGGAAGTTGTGCGAGGGAGAAAACTTCTTCTAAATCGCACAGTGGTGGACCGCCAATCATTCAGATGGTATGGATGGTAACGCGAGTTTTGTCGCGATGTACGATGGTGAAAATGAGCAGCTGGAATTAGTCCAAACAATTCCTCAGAGCACTCCCCGTGAAAGATGCGATAAAATACGCAAAGAGGTGCAACATCTCTACGCAGTGTCAGTGTATCGAGCCGATCAGAAAGAACTCGGTCGTCGACGATTCGAACCGCTCTGCGCTGGATGCGGTCAAGTGGAAGGAGCTGGCACTGGGGTGCACCGGCCCAGAGATGAGAACAGTATTCCATGTGGGGCCGAACTTGCGCTTTGTAAAGTTGGAAGCGATGTGACGGGATGAAATACTGTCTCGCTCTGCTGAGCACGCCAAGCTTTTTAGAGGCCAATTTGGCCTTCCCTTCCAAGTGACCACGAAACTGCACACTATTCGATATGTCGACGCCAAGGATTCCGATACTAGCTGAGGTACCAAGGGGAGTGCCTTGAAACTGAGGAGATACGACAAAGGGGTTCTTTTTAGCGGTAAACGCGCAAACTTGTGTCTTCTGGGGATTGAACTGGACTAGTTTTAGTCGGCCCCAATCCGAGACTTTGTTAAGCAAAGACTCGACTTCAGACACAATTTTGTCCCGGTACTCAGCGACGTTTTCCCGAGAAATATTGGCACGGCCGATATACATATAAGGCATAACCAGTGCTGTCGTCTGCATAGCAATGAATGCTACTAGTTAGCAACATACCATTGATATGCAGGAGAAACAGCGTTGGTGATAGCACGCAGCCTTGTGGAACACCAGCGTTGATAGGCTTGAAATCAGAGCATGCACCGTCTACTACAACCTTGATCCTCCGATCAGCAAGGAAACTGGTGATCCATTTGCACAATTTTTCGGGAAGCTCATAGGAAGCAACCTTCGAAAGAGCGCTTTGTGCCAGACCCGATCGAAGGCCTTCGCTATGTCCAAACTAACGGCCAATGCCTCCCCCTTGGACTCTACTGCCTCCACCCATCTATGAGTCAGATAGACTAGAAGATCACCACCTGATCGACATCGACGAAAACCGTACTGGCGGTCACTAATCAGCTGGTGATCCTCAATGTACCTCATGAGCTGGCAGTTTATAATGGATTCCATTATTTTGGAGAACAAGGAGGTGATGGCAATAGGCCTGTAGTTGGACGGGTCTGAGCGGTCGCCTCTTTTAGGGATTGGGTGGACCAAAGCTGTCTTCCATGAATTCGGGACTACGCCTTGGGAGTAGGAGTATCGGAAAAGACGCGTTAAAACCGGTGCCAACTCCGGCACGTCTTCAGCACGATGGGTGGGACTCCATCGGGCCCACTCGACTTGCTGACGTCCAGGGAGAAGAGTGCTTTGCGAACCGAGCGCTGTGTAAACCGAACATCCGGCATGGAGCACTTACATCTCGGGATGGTCGGCGGTGTGTTCTATCCCCGTCATCTAGAGTCAAGTTGGGCGCAAAAAGAGAGCTCAACAGATCGGCTTTCTCCTTTGCGGCATGGGCCAGTGAGTCGTCCTCCCTGTGCAGAGATGGAAGGGATGGCTGACAGAAGTTCCCTTGGACAGCCTTGGTGAGAGACCAGAATGCACTGGTTCCCGAAGGAAGGCGAACTAGCTTCTCGCCAATTCTGACGATGTGCTCAGACCTTGCCTTGGCAATGACGCTTTTGAAGGACCTGGAGGCGGAATGATACTTCTTTTTAAGTGCGCTTGTGTTTACATTCCGAGACGTTGATGCGTCAGCCCAGACCCGGTAGCACTCCTGCTTATAGCGTGATGCTATTTTACAGGAGTGACCAAACCATGGCTGGGATCTGCCTCCGATGGGCACCAAAGAGGATAGAATAAAAAGTTCCATACCCTGAAGCACCACATCAGCAACAGAATCGGCAACAATGCTGGGATCTTCCGGCGAGAAGCAAACTCGCTCCCGAGGGTACGATGCAAAAAAAGACCGCATCCCGTCCCAATCAGCTGACCTATAGTGTCAAACACGGCGGCAAGCTGCAGATCGCAACTGCGATTGGAGCGTGAGTGGCATCGTACTCCGGATCAGACAAGAAGAAGAGCCCAGAGGGGCATCGACGGAGACCTGATATCCGTCCGGATGAGAGGTCAGCAGAAGGTCCAACAGGGAAGGTACATGGTCTTCCACATCTGGGATCTGCGTAGGCGAAGTAACCAGTTGTGTTAGACCATATGCCAAAGCAAAGTCATAGACAGATCTACCCGCATGATCGGTTAAACGAGAACCAAGCCATTCAGCGTGGTGGGCGTTAAAATCACCGAAAATCACGATCTCTGCGGATGGGACCTGTTGTAGCACGGAGTCTGCAGCCATTTGGACGTGGTCGATGAGTCGGTCTGTTTCTGAATATGGTACGGATACTATTTTTTACATGTATTGTTTGTTAGTATACATCCCAAATACCGTTTACGAGTAAGTAATATGATTAAAGCCAAGATGAGTCAGGGATAACGGATGTAGAATGATTGAGTCACGATGATACACGTTGAACTTGGTTCCACTCTTCAAAAAATTGATTTCTTACGAAAGACAAAATCTTTCCATATTAAAAATAAATACAAACTGCAGGCGAAGCATCTTGGACTCAAAATTAATGAAAACGCCCCTGCTTTTATCTCTGAACAGTTGACTTCTTAAGGGGCTCGTTTATTATTTCTAACTCGTGATCTAGTGAGATCCAAGAAATTTAAATATTGCTGGACGTCTTTTGGCAGGGTATTTGTGCGACAAGATGATAACACCCGAATTACTAAAATCATCAGCGAATCTCAGGTACATCAGTTAATGCAAGATGCATGACTATTCTCTATAATTACTTTCAAAATTATATTATCTCTTCTAGTGCTAAAATTCACACATGTAGTACTATTCTCATGTAATAATGATTCTTTTATGATTGTCAAATACATACATAACTATACTAAACCACAAATCTACACATTTGCACATCCTTTATTATTTGTAGAAACCAAATTATACATTAAACTCATACACAATACAAAAGCTTACACACACTTAGGCATCATCTTAAAAACCATTACACATTTAGATTTTTGGGTATTATTTACAAATCTCTTACAAAAACAAATGAATTAAAAATTACGCCAAAATGCCATATAGATAATGTCATTACTACGAGTACCTTCTGTAGCTACAACGATTCAGTTATTATTGCAAACAATCATGGATAGCTTTATGAAAACAATTGAAGATTTGGACGAAACTGAAATCGCTAAATCTGTAGTATGTAATATAGAGGACTTGCTTAAAGTAATGCAGCCTATACCTAATTTCAATTTTACAATACTAACCCAAAATACTCGTATTAGGAGTATATATCACAACATTAATGATTTACTGATTAATATGTCACAATTGCCATTTGAAACCGATGTCATAATATTGACAGAATGCAGGTTAAATATTAGAATAGAATAGAATAGAATATTTTTTATTCAATATACATTACATGTGTAATTCTTATTGAAAGTCATTTTTTACTTTACCACTGGTTCGGAAAAAACCCTCTATCCTGGGAAGAACCAGCAAGAAACCCAGCGGGCCTTTATTTTAAAATAAATTTTACAATATAAATGATTACGAACTATTTACAAAATTTATTTTAGAAACTGCTTGGAAGCGACCACCTCATTCCCATGGGTTATTATCAACCATGTATTCATTTATAATATAATAACCCTTTTTATACAGTTTCAGCTTAATAAAACATTTAAACTTGGTACTAGAGAGAACCTGTACACTTTCCGGGACCTTGTTGTAATAGCGTATACATTGCCCCAAGAATGAATTACTGACTCTGTGGAGTCGAGAAACTGGCATCACTAGCTTGTGTTTGTTCCTAGTGTTTACAGAATATATATCACTTTTTTTACTAAAACTATCTTTGTTTTTGTGAACATACATTAAATTTTCGTAAATATACTGAGAGACCAAAGTTAAAATATTAATTTCTTTAAATTTATCTCTAAGAGACTCTCTCGGTTTTAGATTGTAAATAGCTCTAATGGCCCTCTTCTGTAAAACAAAAATAGTTTCTGAATCAGCCGCATTTCCCCATAGCAAAATCCCATAAGACATTATGCTATGGAAATAATTAAAATAAACTAATCTAGCTGTCTCGACACTAGTGAGACCTCTAATCTTTTTTACAGCATAGGCTGCAGAACTTAGTCTGCTTGCTAATTTGAATATATGGGGGCCCCACTGGAGCTTTGCGTCAAGAGTGATGTCAAGAAAAGCAGTGGATACAACAGGGCTCAATTCCTCCCCATTTAAAAATACATTGGTATTCAGATTTTTAACATTCGTTGTTGTAAATTTAACACAATTAGTTTTATTTCCGTTCAAATGCAGATTATTAACGTTAAACCAATGCACTAATTTTGATATAGCATTATTCACTTCGTCACATTTAAATGATTGACGTTTAAGTTTAAAAATCAAGGAAGTATCATCAGCAAATAATACTATATCATGACTATCCCCTACAAGGTGAGGTAAGTCATTAATATACACCAGAAACAGGAATGGGCCGAGAATCGAGCCCTGAGGAACACCCATTAGTACAGGTTACCCGGAAGAACTTTTACCATTGATAATAACCTTCTGTTTTCTATTACTTAAATATGACATAATAAGTTTAAGCGCTGTGTTCTTGACACCATAGTACTGTAGCTTCCTGATTAATGTCTCATGGTGAACACAGTCGAAGGCCTTGGAAAGGTCACAAAATATACCCAAAGCATCCTCTGAATTCTCCCATGCACAAAAAATATGTTTAATAAGCTCAACTCCAGAGTCAGTTGTCGAGCGACCCCTTGTAAAACCGAATTGATTTTTATGTAGCAATTTATTAATATTAAAGAAACTTAACATCTGATCTAAAATAATTTTTTCAAAAATTTTACTTAATGTTGGTAGTACAGAAATTGGTCTAAAATTGGCGGGGTCTAATGTACTACCAGATTTAAATATAGGTATGAAATTCAAATTCAAATTCAATTCGTTTATTGCGAATATAGGTTGATACAGTTTTGTTTACATAGTTTATCACTTATAGAACAAACATTTAGTACAGCTATATTCCGCCATTTGGCATGCAATGTCCATCACATTTTATTACTTTTATATTAAATTACTTAAACATACTCTAGTTAAAATTGGAATTAACATGATACAAAATCAAAAATAATAGCGATAAGTTAATTTAGATAATATTGTATAAGTCAAGTCAATTTAGTTATTCTAAGTCATAGTTCATTATTCTCAGTCAATTATTGAATTTCATATTTGTCTTCGAGATATTCTTTCACACTGTAGTATGCCTTATTAAGAAGAAATTGCTTCAATAGTATTTTAAACTTATCTATATTGGAGCATCTCAAAATGTGTAATGGTAAATGGTTATAAATTCTAGGGGCCATACAAAATACACTGTTGTTAAATTGGGCTGTGTTGTTTGATGGAAAACATATTTTTTGATTATTACGTTTACTGTGTAGGCACTCAAATAAAGAAATATGCGTCGTAACAAAAACGGCTATCTCATATATATAAAGGCACGGAAGTGTTAACAGTTTCAGACTAATAAAAAATGGTTTACAACTATCTGTCTGTTTTAACTTCACAATGGCTCTTACACATCTTTTTTGGGCTCTAAATATCATTTCATTATCTACAGAGTTACCCCAAAAGATGACACCATACCTTAACACCGATTCTACATAACCGTGGTACGCAGTGATGACGGCAGATTGATTCACAATTGTTCCAAGTCTATATAGAGCATAAGAGAACCGATTGAGTTTAGTACAAATATCTTCCACTTGAGATTTCCATTTTAAGTTTGAATCGAGATTAAGGCCTAAAAATTTTGCATTTTCGACTACATTAATTTCTTGTCCGTTGTAGCAAATATTAATATTTATTAAATTATTTTTCACGTTTCTAAATGTCATTAGATTTGTTTTATTTAGATTAATTAATAAATTATTATTTGACAACCATTGAATTATTATCTCTAATGTTTGATTTATATCAGATATCATTTGATTTTTGCTTGTGCTTGTAAACATCACTGTGCTATCGTCTGTAAATACTACCATATCTTGATTTATATAATTTGGTAAATCGTTTATATAAACAAGGAATAACAATGGACCAAGAATACTTCCCTGGAGTACTCCTTGAGTTACTTCGCGATATGAGGATGAGTAAACTATTTGTCTATACGTTTTTGAGCATATACGGGTAATTTGTGTACATTGTTGTCTATTTATTAAGTATGTTTTTATGAGATTGAGGACATTTCCTCGGACTCCGTATGCTTCTAGTTTACTTAAGAGGATACTGTGATTAACATAGTCAAAAGATTTAGTTAAATCCATATATAGAGCAGATACTAAGTGCTTATTATTAAGGCTTGTCATTACAGTACGCAGAAATTGAAAGACAGCTAAATTTGTACTTTTATTCTTTCGAAATCCGACTTGTTTCTCTGTGAATATTTTATATTTTTCAAAGAAATCATTAAGGTTGTGACTTATTACCTTTTCAAAAATTATAGAGAATATCGGTATGAGTGCTATGGGTCTATAATTTGCAACATCACTCTTGTCTTTTTTCTTAAATATAGGTTTAACTACCGTTTTTTTAATTTATTTGGGAATATTCCAGAGGCTATACTTAAATTTATGATGTAGGATAAAACGGATGAGATGATGGTTGATACATTTTTTAATACCTTTGTGCTAACGTCATCATAACCTGTGCTATTTGTATTATTTAATGACTTAATTATATTATTAATATCGAAAGGAGTAGTTGGGTTCATAAATAATGAGTTATAAGAATTCGGTACTTTGGAGTTAATATTCATTGCTCTTATATTACTGTCATTTCCATTTATGAAGTAATTGTTAAATAACTCTGCGATATCTTTGGGGTCATCAGTGATCACTCCATTATTATTGATATGTCTGATTTCCTCTTTAATCACATTCCTGTTATTATAATTGATGATTGACCAAGTAACTTTAGATTTGTTTGAAGCTGTTTTGATTTTATAATCATTCTGTGCCCTTTGTGTTAACTTTATTATTTTGTTTAAACGTTTTGTGTAACATTTGAACAAATTTCTGTTGTGTGTAGTCGGATGTTTTCTATATTGCCAAAGTAAATTTCTTTTTTGTTTTGAACATATTCTTATACCTTTCGATATCCAGGAAGGTTTCTTCCGAGGTGCTCTTTTTATTAATATAAATGGAAAACATAGATTATAAAATAAGATAATAGATAATAATTCGTGAAAATAATCGAATGCATAATTTGGATCAGTCGTATTGTAAACTTCGTTAAAAGTGAGTGATTTTAAGCATTGATTGAATTTTTTCATGTTTTCTTTACTATAGTCTCTAATTTTTACTAACCAATGTGAGAGAGAACAAGTTTCTTTAACTTTACAAGTTAACATTTGGGTTGAATGATCAGACAGAGCAAATTCAAAAATGTTATATTTACTATGTTTCATTAAATCAGGAAACACACCAGATTCGACGCTTATATTAAATATAGTGGCTAGATAAGGTGCTAACATATCTATTATAGATAAAATAACTTTAACGGAAATCCCCCATAAGTCTGCCGTTTTCTTAACATCAATAGTTTTAAAATATTTAACGATATCTTTTGGCAGTACTCTATGGAATTTAAAAGTATTTGAACAAGCCTTTACATTTTGTTTGAGCAATGATTCGGCGACAGTAGGAGAAGAATTTAATGATTTTGTTGTCAAAAAAGGAACATCAGTAAAATGTTTCTCAAAAGCTATAGCAACTTCTTGATCAGATCGCGTTAAATTATTGTTAATATTCAATTGAAAATCCGAGTTGCGCGGTTTGACCTTGCCCGTTTCACTATTTATTATTCTCCAGGTCATTTTAATTTTGTCGGATGCAGTTTTAATTTTGTTGCTTAGATGTAGAGCCTTAGCAGTGCAGCAGACTATTTTAAATATTTTAGAATATGTTTTTACATAATCTCTAAATATAACACAACTATTATATGATCTTTCATCATAAAGCTAGTATAACCTTCGCCTACATTTATAAATTCCTACTGTTGCCCATTCATTAAATGATTTGCGACTGTTAAAAGAGAAAGTTTTAGAAGTAAATATTCTACTAAATTCACAACTTATAATTTCAAATAATGTAGCATATAAATAATTAGCACTATTTTTAAACGAAAGTGATGGAAGTCGTTTTATTATATTACTTCTAAACCTCTCCAAGCGATGTTCATTTATTGGAACAAACACAACTTTCTTATTTTTCTGTTTTTTGTGTATGTAAAGTAGTGATACTAACTGTCCTAACTTGCCGTGTAGTGGCGGTTAAGAATATCCACTACCCCATATCTTCCCGTGGGTGTCGTAAAAGGCGACAAAGGGAAACAGGCAGGAGATGGGCAGCAGCATCTTCCTGATAGTAGCCAAAATAACAATAAAAAACTGCGGTTGCCAACCCGCTCGCCAAGCGTGGCAACTATGGCAATATACCCCCCATGAGCAATGACAATAATAAACGGCCCCCAGTCCCCGGCGGCCCCGCTATTCCTGGCTACGGTGGCGACCATGGTAACGGCGGGGCAGGGGGTGCTAAGAATCTCCGGTGGAGGTTCGGTTGCCACCTACGACGACTCGACCTGGCAACATACAATGCACGCACCCTGAGGACTGACGAGAAGATTGTGGAGCTGGAAGAAGAGATAGACAAGTTACGCTGGCATATTATAGGATTATCCGAAGTCCGAAGAGAGGGGGAGGACACGGTAATCCTCAAATCCGGCAACTTGCTCTATTACCGGGAGGGCGACCATCTGTCCCAAGGAGGTGTCGGATTTATCGTCCACAAGTCTCTCGTTAACAACGTTGTAAAGATTGAGAGTGTGTCGACGAGGGTTGCGTACCTTATACTCAGAATCACCAAACGGTATTCGCTGAAGGTCATACAGGTTTACGCACCAACCTCGGCACACCCCGATCAGGAGGTGGAGGAAATGTATGAGGATATCTCTAGAGCCATGCATTCCTCCAAAACCCAATATACGGTGTTAATGGGAGACTTCAATGCAAAACTAGGCACAAGAGAGAACGGTGAGCTGAAAGTAGGGAAATTTGGAATAGGGCAACGGAACCCAAGGGGCCAGCAGCTGGCCGACTTCATGGAGAAAGAGGGACTCTTTATGATGAACTCTTTCTTCCAGAAGCGGCCCCACAGGAAGTGGACCTGGTCGAGCCCCGACGGTTCGACAAAAAATGAGATTGACTTCATTATGACGACCAGACGACAACTGTTCAGTGATGTCTCAGTGATCACGAGGGTGAAAACCGGCAGCGATCACCGAATGGTTAGAGGCACACTGAACCTAAACGTTAAGTTGGAGAGGTCTCGTCTAATGAAGTCAACGCTCCGTCCCCCTCGTGCTCTAATCCAAAGTCCCGAAACCTTTCAGCTCGAGTTACAAAACCGTTTTCAGTGCCTAGAAGACTGCAATGAAGTGGACGATTTGAATGACAAGCTCGTGGAAACTGTCCATGCGGTCGGAGCTAAGTTCTGCAAGACCCGCCGCAGAAGAACACAAAAACTCTCCGATCACACTCTTAATCTCATGGCTGTTAGACGGGAGATGAAGCTACATTCTTCAACAGATTTAACAGCATACAGGCAACTGAACAGACAGATCTCCTAATGCATGCGGCGGGACTTACGCAAATTCAATACAGCTCGTATTGAAGAAGCGATCGAGCGGAACCGAGGCTCCAAAGTCTTTGCCAGAGATCTGTCTGCCAGAAAGCGCCAACTGTCAAAGCTGAAGACAGAATGTGGCAGCATCGTTTCCGGGGCACCTGAGATTTTGAGTGAGATTGAGAGGTTCTATGGGCAGCTGTACACGTCATCGTTGGAGCCGCACGCAAGTGTGAGTAACGATCCAAGAGCGAGTCTTATCCGACATTATTCCGATGATATCCCGGACGTCAGTCTGAGCGAGATTAGAATGGCTCCCCAGCACCTTAAAAACGGCAAGGCCCCAGGCGAGGATGGAATTACAGCGGAGCTTCTGAAAGCGGGTGGAAAACCGGTACTTGAAGTCCTTCAGAAGCTCTTTAATTCCGTCCTTCATGGTGGCATTACACCGGAGGCGTGGAGCAGAAGTGCGGTGGTCTTGTTCTTCAAGAAAGGCGACAACGCTCTCTTGAAAAACTACAGACCGATTTCCCTTCTGAGCCGCGTCTACGTGCTGTTTTCGAGAGTCATTACGAATCGTCTCGCGCGCAGACTTGACGACTTCCAGCCTCCCGAACAAGCCGGTTTCCGAAAAGGCTTTAGCACCATAGACCACATACATACCCTTCGGCAAATTGTACAGAAGTCCGAGGAGTACAATTTGCCACTATGTCTAGCGTATGTGGACTATGAGAAAGCCTTTGATTCCGTCGAAATTTGGGCGGTGCTGCAGTCCCTTCAGCGATGCCAAGTTGACTGTCGGTATATCGAAGTGTTGAAGTGCTTGTACAGTAGGGCTACGATGGCTATCCGAGTACAGAACCAGAGTACGAAACCTATCCAATTGCAGAGAGGTGTAAGACAGGGTGACGTCATATCCCCGAAACTCTTTACCGCTGCATTGGAAGATGTTTTCAAGCTTCTGGACTGGAAAGGATACGGTATCAACATCAATGGCGAGTACATCACTCACCTTCGATTTGCCGACGATATAGTCCTTATGGCAGAATCGCTGGAGGACCTAAGCACTATGCTCAATGACCTCAATAGTGTTTCCCAACGGATAGGTCTTAAGATGAACATGGACAAAACAAAGATCATGTTTAATGTCCATGTCACACCTATGCCGGTAGTTGTTGGGAACACTGGGCTCGAAATTGTTGACGAGTATGTTTACCTGGGACAAATAGTCCGACTAGGTAAGTCCAACTTCGACCGAGAGGTCAATCGACGGATTCAACTCGGTTGGGCAGCGTTCGGGAAATTACGGCACATCTTCTCGTCAGGTATACCTCAAAACTTGAAAACGAGACTGTACACCCAGTGCGTGTTGCCAGTGATGACATACGGAACTGAGACGTGGTCCTTCACTGCTGGCCGGATGAGGAAGCTTAAGGTCGCTCAGCGAGCTATGGAGAGGGCTATGCTCGGAGTTTCTCTGCGTGATAAACTCAGAAATGAGGATATCCACAGTAGAACTAGAGTGACCGACATAGCCCAACGGATTAGTAAGCTGAAGTGGCAATGGGCCGGCCATATAGCTCGAAGAACCGACAACCGATGGGGAAGAAAGGTTCTCGAGTGGCAGCCTCGTATCGGCAGGCGAAGTGTAGGGCGTCCCCCCACTAGATGGAGTGACGACCTGGTAAGATATGCAGGAAGTCGATGGATGCAGGTGGCTCAGGACCGTGCTTTATGGCATTCTTTGGGGGAGGCCTATGTTCAGCAGTGGACTTGTGAAGGTCTGTAATGATGATGATGATGATGACTAACTGTCCACAGTGATCCGAACTTAAATTTTGAATAATTGATTTATGCAAGGGCTTAACATCTGTAAAAATGTTATCTATACAGGTCGCACTAGGCCCAGCAATACGTGTTGGTTCTAAGAATAAATTTACAAGATTATAAGATTTAAACAATGAGCGAAACTTAATGCTAATGGAAGAAGTTTCAAGGAGATTGATGTTAAAGTCTCCACACATTACAACAGACTTGTTCTGTTTACTAAGTTTGAGTAAAACTTCTTCCACAATCCTTTCAAAATGGTCATAAGTAGCACATGGGTGTCTGTAAACACTTACAACAATGAGGTGCTCGAGCTCGACACAAGCCATTAAAGAAATACCAATATTGGATAATTATAAACCATATAAAATTAATTGTCAGCTAAATCAGAATGACGGGGTTGTAGCATATATTAAAAAAGACTTAAAGGTGCAAAAAGTATCCGAACTAAAGTTAACAAATGCATCAGGTTTACAAATCGTTACTTCTGACTTCATTATATTGGGTATCTATAGATCGCCGTCAGTCGCAAACGCTGATTTGTTTATTGATTCCATAAATGCGCACTTGGAAACTATAGCCTCATATAAGAATATTGTTTTAACTGGCGACATTAATCTTAATCTAATTACTAAGCCGACAGAGCTAGCGTATCAACACAGTAACAGGCAGAAGTACCTAGACATTTTATCTTCACATGGACTCTTATCCGGTTATTGCTTACCCACTAGACAGGACAACTGCCTTGATCATGTGTTCCTAAAATTAGATAAACATACGAACTCAGCACTTGTAGTAGTACTTAATACATCAATTACTGACCATGCTATGGTTTTACTCAGGATTAATAAATCCTACAAGCTAATTAATAAATTTTCTAAGGCTGAATGTACTATCGATTACAAGTCAGCCCATTTAACACTTGTAAACACAGATATCTCTCATTTTAAGACTTGTTATGACTAAAACATTTTGGCTGACATCTTAATTGATACAATAAAAACAGCAATTGATACAAATACTAAAGTTAAACTGGTTAAAAATAGCAAAAGGATTTTAAAACCGTGGATTACCACAGGTGCTTTGCGGTGTGTTAGGCTTAGGAATAGCATGCAACTAAAAGCGAAACAGGAACCCGCAAATGAAGTTTTCAAAATAATTTTAAACGTTTTAGAAATTTTTGCACAAATTTAGTTAGGAAATTAAAAAGACAGTATTATAAAAATGAAATAGAATTATCTTGTAAAAATCCCAAATTACTATGGTCCAAAATTAATGAAATAACCCAATTCAAAATCACTAAAACTTCTAATGTTAGTCTCCTGTCTACTCTGTCTCCTGTAGACCAGTCACCAGACCCTCTTGAGTCAGTAAATATACTTAATAAATTTTTCGTCAACATTGGTAAATCTCTGGCTGAAGATATAACTAATAATCCATTATTACAACATGACAATTCCCCTGAGATTAATTCAAGTCTAAACTCATTTGTTTTATTGGACTCTGACCCACACGAAGTTTCTGATATACTCATGAGTCTTGATTCTAGAAGTGCTCCTGGTTGGGATGGTATACCAACATTTTTTCTGCAAAGGTGTAAAGATTTTGTGGCTCCACTAATTAGCCAACTAGCCAACCTGCGTTTTAATCTGCCTTGCCATGTATTTCCAAAGTCTTAGAAAAACTTTTGAATAAAAGACTCCTTAGTTACTTGCACCATAACAAAATTCTTTCACATTCACAATATGGCCTTAGACAAGGTTTATCTACACAAGACGCAATGTCTGATTTAACAAAGATCATTATAGAAAAGGTCGATC
Source organism: Parnassius mnemosyne (assembly GCA_963668995.1). Classification (NCBI taxonomy): domain Eukaryota; kingdom Metazoa; phylum Arthropoda; class Insecta; order Lepidoptera; family Papilionidae; genus Parnassius; species Parnassius mnemosyne. The sequence goes on from CAVLGL010000057.1 coordinate 2,624,245, forward strand.
GTGGAGAAAAATGTCTCGCCATCTTTCTCGACTTAAAAAAAGGTTTTGACACCGTCTCTGTCCCCAGACTTGTTCTTAAGCTAGAGAGCATTGGAATAAGGAGCACGGCTCTTGCTCTCTTTAAAGACTACCTGCTTGAGAGAAAACAAATGGTTAAAATTGGCACTAGTGTAAGTCAAGAAGAATGTATATCCTATGGTGTCCCACAAGGATCTGTCCTCGGCCCAACTCTTTTCTTAATATATATTAATCAATTGTGTAACTTAAGAAACTGTGGAGGACAGATCTTCTCATACGCCGACGACACTGCGGTTGTATTCTCCGGTAGTTCTTGGGAAATAGTGTAAAATGTCTCTGAAAAGGGCTTAGCATTTATTGCTAACTGGCTGAGCATTAATCTTCTAACCTTAAACGCCACAAAAACTAAATACATGTGCTTTTCTATCGATCAGAGAACTCAACCGGATGATAAGTTTCGGCTCAAGGTTCATACCTGTGCGACTCTCAATAACCATAGTTGTTTATGCCCGAGTATTGAAAAAGTTAGCTGCATTAAATACCTAGGTATTATGGTCGATCAAAGACTCTCCTGGCATACTCAACTTGAATCGATTATTGGCAGGATACGTAAGCTTATCTGGATCTTTAAAAATCTAAGGTATGTTATGTCTAGTACTTTATTAAGCAAAATTTACACTGTCCTTGCACAGTCCATACTTACATACTGTATTCCTGTGTGGGGTGGTGCAAATAAAACCAAATTTCTTCACTTAGAGAGAAGTCAAAGGTCACTCTTGAAGGTTATGTACTTTAAACCATATTGATATTCAACACATGAACTTTACAAAATGTGTGGACTCTTATCGATTAGAAAATTATATATTTAGAAACTTCTTCACCTTCACCAAAAACTACCTTTTGACCCCAATAAAGTTAACGCCAATAAAAGACGTATGGAAAAAGTTGCACCATCTCGCGCAGTACGTACTGCCTTTGCTCGTCGTCAACTGACATCACGGTCTGCTTACTTATATAATACTTTAAATCGAAAACTAAATATATATCCTGAAAAGTTATATGAATGTAAAAGGATATTAACAAATTTCTTATCAGATTTAAGTTATGATGAAACAGAGAAACTCATAGATACAATTGTGTAAGTTACCCACACTTACACAACCTCTCTGCACAATGGCTTACCCTGATTCCAAGATTGGAGTCTTAAGGGTTAGTAGAGGAATACACACACACACGTCCACTTACATACCTTCGCTCTCCCACATTCTCTCTCTCTCTCTCTCTCTCTTACACACACACACACACACACACTACTAAAGTTTATTTAGCTTAGCTTAACTTTCTTTCTTGTAATAAACTTTTTCTTTATTAATTATGTAAGTACTTTTAAGTCTTAAAAACTGTAAAATTGGTTGAAAAGCGAGGCATCCCCAATATGAGTATGTAAATTACTCTCTGGGGCGTCTCAAAAACATATATGATTAATTTTTGAGAAATAAAAGTATTAATTTATTAGTATTTATTTATCTACATTTATTATAGTAAATCATAATTTTCAAAGTATTCTATTAACAGTAGAACAAATAGACAGGCACGGTGTCCAAACTTTGTTTGAAAATATATTAACTGATTTGGTTAGGTTAGATACCTCAAACATTTTTATCTGTTATTACACACTGATAAATAGTGAGGAAGTAAGATGTTTTAAATTATTTATGGAAGGATAATAAAACACATGTATAATTTAATTGTATTTGTTATTGTAAATCATTTCAAAATATATTTTCTAAATAACTTGATGATAACATGTCCATTTATGATATTGTCAGGAATTCGAAGAACATTTTCAATGATATGATAGAAGACTGTTGTCTTCAATATCCATACTCTTTTTTGTCTCTGCCTACGGGCAGCTCTGCAAGCATTTAGCCTGCAAAGCATACATATATGTTCTCATTGATTGACCTGAAAAAGTTAATTATTGTAAAGAATACCTATACTAAATATTAATTCTTATCAATATATTACTTTTCCTGTATTTATTTCATTCTACGTAGCTTGTGGAGACTATGTTTATATATGAATTGCATTTCAAATACTATAATGCCAAAAAAAACATGTAATTTTATGATACTGTTAGGAATTAAAAATACATTTTCAATAATAAGAGATAAGACATTAAAGATCCTTCAATGTCATTAAACTATATTTCCCATGGAAATACATGTACTTCGTAATATTTCCATATTTCTGTCAGAATTTTGTTACCTATGCCTATATATTAAATAAATAAGAAATTATTATAAAATATACACAATTAATTAGCTCCAGTTGATCAAATACAAAAATAGTAATTACGGATTTACATCAACAATATTTCACTATTTAAAAGTTGTCTTACTTTTTATTTTCACTGGTTTCATGTGGGATAAAAATATATAGTTTTTTTCATGACAAAATAATATTCCTTTCTGCAGAGTTAACAACACAGCAGTATAAGCATAATAGAAGAATCTGATTCCGTCGCAGGATATGGTCCAAAGTTATATAATACATGGGATTTTAATAAAAAAATTATAATATTGTAATTTGTCAATTTACATAATATATAATCAGTCTTATGGAACAGTGAATTTATTGACAAAAACTCATATGATTTAGAGAATATAGCTTCCTAGCACCTCCAGGTGATTTGTCTGGCAATTTGAAGTTTATCAGCTTTATTACAGTCCTAAGTGTTTTTGTAAATTCAATAGCATTATAATCAGTGGTAGAGCCACGCGGCAGCTTTTGCTGTCGCACGGATGGGCCGGCTCGAACCGGGGTGGTACCACGACCTCACAGAAAACCAGCGTGAAGTAGAGGTTTACCTCTGCGTTTCGCTTGGTGAGTGCAGGTGGCCGGAGGCCCTTTTTGCTGGAGGTGAGGCATTCCATCTTGGTCCTCACGGGTGACAGCGCATCTACAATTTGATTTGTAATGGAGGATAGATGTAGAGGTCTATGGGCCACAGCAACCGCTTACCATCAGGTGGACTGTGTGCTCGTTTGTCACCCTTATCCTATAAAAAAAAGCAATTTTAAGGATATCACCCATTACACAAATAAAATGGCTTAACTAAGTCACAATACTTATGCAAACTATCTAATATTTAATTTAGATATTACTAATAACATAAAACTTTAATACATTGTCACTTGTTTTAGGTTATTCAACACAAATTATAGATTTTCTAAAATTCTAGGTGGAAAATTAAACTCATATATTACATACATATGTAGAAGAGAAATACAATAATTTGGAATATTAATTCCAATCCAATCATACATAACCTGCATGATATTATCCATATTATAATACGCATATAATGTATATCCGTGTATCCATACACTTGAGCATCGATGAGACGATATTTTATGGTCTTGTAATGTAAACAAACTGTAAAAAAATGTTTATACTTAACTATAAACTTTATGTTTTTGCTACCAAAAAAGAATATAATCACAATTAACCAGTAACCACAGAATTTATTCTTACACTAGTGATGCAACTCGTACTATGTTTTCAATCGATTCAATCGAGTGAATTTGTGTAACTCGGTACTCGAGTGAAAATAAATTTTACTCGAGTCCGCTTGCACTCGAGTTACCGATTGAACTCGGCGCACCGCACCGTGTAGATTCGGAGATCGCTAGATAGATGTCAGTTCACTAATTCACTTGTAGTATAAGGCGCCGCGAGTGCCGTTACTGGTTACATCCAAATTCAAACTTGCATCTAACATGTTGTAGTCAAATATGAACTTAGTTTGATTTATAAAATCGTGATTATGATATCATTGTTGTTTATTTTTTGTTAATTCCTATAAGTAGTTCATAACATAAAAGGTGATTTAAATGTACTTTTTTGTTTAAAGTATGAATGATAACAATGAAACAACAAAATAAAAATAGTCAGTGTGGCATTAGCAATAGGAATCGCCTATAATTCTTGACGAATTATAGGCGATTCCTATTGCATCCCTGTCTATGCCATTTGTTGATTAGGACAAGACCTTCCCTATATCGGGAAAAGCCAATGACCACTTTTAGGATTAATTACAATGAATAAGAAGAAATGTGCTGTGAAAACCGCACTATAATATTTAGGTTATTGATGCCTAGAAACTGATATACTTTAATTCAATACATAAATGTAATATCTAGCATGCTGTTTGCATGTTGATCAAAATGCAATTTATACCTAATGTTCAAATTATTTCCATTAACGTTTAACCGCAGCTGTTTCACGTATCCATATTTGATGCTAATTAGCGTAACAATCAGTGTAACTTCTAATATAGAAGATATAACTGACAATCATAGTAATTTGGTAACAATAGTTACGTATTATCAAAGATAGTATTTAACATAAGATATTTTATTATTGATTCGTTTAAATCTACAATTAAACGTCAAAATTGTTATCTCTCTTAATTGAAAACATGCTTTTCTGTCATGTTAAAATTTGCAATGTTTCATGTGTATCGTAAGGACATGGGAAAAGGAAGAAGATTACAAGACGCAGGTTCGGCCACACATGGAATACTGTTTCCATCTCTGGGCCGGGGTTCTCCAGAACGGCTCGAATCGTCGACGACTGAGTCTCCAATCTGCTTGATTCACTGGCGCTGCGAAGAGATGCATTTTGTATTTGTAATCTGTGGCTGTATCAAAATAATACCTTATCTACTGCGCCACTATGCTGTTGTAAGTTACCGATTTTTCAAATAAATTGTTAGTACTTTCCTAACCGCTACAAGTTTTATTTAATAGGTTATGGGTCCAGTCCCGCTAAATTAAAATCATAGTTTTTTTTGCACAATAGTGGCAGAAAATCATTCCTTGAATGTCCCGCAGCTAAAGGGCAGGGATAATTACGATTGGGCACTGGCCCAATCGTGAATGAGTAAAAAGCCAAATGTGAGTCACATCAGTCTTTGGCAGCATTGTCATGCCACATATACACGTCAACAGAATCTAGGGATATTTTATATTTCATCAAATATCTAAAAATCTATAAAGAATTTTCTGGTGTAGGAAAAAGAATGATGATAGGTTATTTTAGGGTCTTTCATAAAAAATAAAAAACCAAATGTGTTTTAATAGCCGTAGAATATTAGTATGATAAAAAACTTTATATCTTCTTATAATACTATTAATTAAAAAAAAATCTTATAAAATCTAATTACTAATAATGTGTTACCACCTCTTACATTAATTACACATCGACATTAATTGTTTCTACTTAAAATTAAATTGTCAATATTTTGCTGCGATATGAGGTCCCATGTTCTTTGCAAGCGTTCGTAAAATTGTTGTTCCGGTGTCGAATTTGGTGGAAAATCTCTCAAAGCTTTTTGATATAACATGCCTCAGGCATGCTCGGTAATGACTCTGTCGAATCGAGCCAACAGTATTTCATGCCGGCACAACGCCTGCAACTTTACAAGGCGCAGGTTCGGCCTCACACGAAATACTGTTCCCATCTCTGGGCTGGGGCTCCCCAGTACCAACTCCTTCCACTTGACTGCATCCAGCGCAGAGCGGCTCGAATCGTCGACGACCGAGTCCTTTTCGATCGGCTCGATTCATTGGCATTGAGAAGAGATGTTGCACCCCTTTGCATTTTCTTTGGCATTTACCACTCTGCTCTGAGGAATTGTTCGGATTAATCTTAGCCGTCAAATTTCACGAACGCATATCGCGGCAGAACTCCCGATACCATCCACACCATTTGGATGATTAGCGGTCCACCACTGTGCAATTTAGAAGATGTTTTCTTCCTCGCACAACTTCCTTGTGGAATCGATTACTGTTACGGATCGCCGTAACGCCGTTCGAAAAATGAATGAAACGCGTTGGTCTTGCTTAAACTGGAGGCAAGCGGCGGTGAGGAGGAACTTTTTCTTTTCTTGCTGCTGTTTTCTTTTCTGTGGCTGAAGAGCGACTGCCGACCGTTCCGGCCGGTCCGTCTTATATACGATTTGGCCGTTGCTGGCCAGCGGACCCTTGCTTCACCCCCGCGCCTTTCTTTATAAGGTAGATTTCTTACAAACTAATATACAGACTTAAATATATAACATTCTTACAACTACTTATTAAACTAATACTTACATAACAATTTTTCTATATACTAAAGGTTACAATGTTGTCTTTCTAGCAATTTTAAGCTGAGGACCCTGCCCCCCGCCGCGTAGCCTCATTCGCTCCGCGGCCGCGTCACGGTAACATGCCCTGTTTATTATTTTTCGTGCCTAAAGGCTTAATATATAAGAAATTAAATTGCACTATACAAGGGAATATAATTTACATACAATACTTATTCTACAATTTGGCATTAATTACTTTCTATATTCTAAATTTATGTTAACTCTCGCCATTTGTTCGGTGCCTATATTGCGAGAGTGATTACATAGTTACAATACTATTTATTTAAAAATAAAAGCTATATTTCTCACTATTATTGCTACGGCTTTTCCCGCGTTGCTGTGGGCAACCACCGCTAGTTGTGGAACCGTGAGCGCGCCCCGACGATCATAACATCCTCCTGGCTTCGCCCACCGCCCCTAGGTTGTTCAACTAGCGATGGTTACGACAAGCAATCCGTAAGTCATTTCGTTCGACGTATTACTATGTTTGCGTCGTGCACATTCTCCTGCCGTCGCCACGCTGCGATCCCTCTGGTAGCACGACGATCTTCTTTGTCGGTCTTCGTAGTACATGCCCCGTGCTTGTGGTTTCGTCCACTACACGTACCTCTCCGTCAACGCCAGGATATACATTGCTGATTTTTCCCCTGGGTCAGATGTTGCGTGGTAGATTGGAGTCACAAATGATGACTAGGTCTCCAATCTTGGGTGATATACCTATGCTGCTGGGCTCCCGCCTGTGTTGGAGTAGGGGCAGGTATTCTTTTACCCACCTTCTCCAAAACACGTCGGCAAGGGCTTGAGCTCATTTCCACTGCTGGCGGGCCGTCACGTCACTCTCGCTGAAGTGTCCCGGCGCAGGTACGTGCGAGTTGGGACCGATGATGATGTGATTCGGCGTGATGGCTTCTGGATCTCCTGGGTCGACTAAGACGTGTGTGAGAGGTCTTGAGTTGATAGTGTTTTCGACCTCGGCGAGCAGGGTCACCAATGTCTCGTCACTGGGATAGCGCTCGTTGAGGGTGACGCGTAGAGCTTCTTTCACGGAGCGAACCATTCGCTCCCATGCGCCGCCCATGAACGGTGCTGATGGCGGTATGTACTTCCACACAATTTGTCGACATGTGGTTTCGTGCTCGAGGGCTGCGAGTGCTGCTTCGGCCAGCTCCTTGTCGGCTGCCTTGAAGCACGTAGCGTTGTCACTCCATATCTCTTTTGGGCACCCTCTTCTGCTCATAAAACGCCTGAGCGCCGACACGGCTGAGTCGGCGCTTAAAGAGTGGGCTACCTCTATGTGTATTGCTCGTGACGTCATGCAGGTGAATAACGCGCCATAGCGCTTTTCACGATGTCGTCCCACTGTGACCTCTATTGGCCCGAAGTAGTCCAGTCCGGTGTATGTGAACGGACGTACGTGATGAGCGAGGCGTGCGGACGGTAGGTTTCCTGTAGATGGTGATGCAGGCTTGGCTTTTCTTAGACGGCACGGTAGGCAGGAGGCAGTTTTCACCACTGGACGTATTTTTCTTATGTACAATCTCTGTCTTAATTCGTTCACGACTGTTTCCACGCCTCCGTGATGCAACCTCTCGTGTGCGTGTGTTATGTACAGAAGAGTGTATGCGTGCTTCCCGTCTAGTATGGGAGGGTCGTATGTGTCCTCTTCCACTTCTGATGCTGCTTTTATTCGACCTCTGAGGCGTAGGGTCCCCTCTTCATTGACGTATGTGCTCAGGTGGCCTAATTTGTCGTCACCTCCCGGAACACTTCCGTTGGCGATCTTCTTGAGCTCCTTCGTGAAGCTTTCCCGCTGACTGGCTTGCACCTACAGTTGTTCGGCTCTTACGTGATAAGCGGCCGGTATTCCTACAAGCGATGCGACAGTAGGAGTTGCCTTTTTCTCCTTGGCGGGAATATTGCGTTTGTTTGTTCTTCGCCAGTCAGGGTCGCTATCTTGTCTTGCTCGGTTGCGTTTACGCCCATCCTTCACCACGTGCTTGTTTGGTCTGCACATGTCGATGAATAGGAGGACTCTCGCTGTCGCCCTTATGAGGCGAATCCATTTTGAAAATCTTTCTATTTGTGGCAGATGTGTTGTTAGCGAGTCTACCCTTTTAACTGCGATGTTACATACTTCTCGTTCTTCCCCGGTGTCGTATTGTGTCGTTTTCTCTTCCTGCGGCCATTCTGCTGGTGGACGTTGCAGAAACGGGGGCCCTCGGAACCACCGGTGCGACTCGTCGAATCTTTCTGGCGTGGATCGGGTCGCGTCGTCTGCCATGTTTTCTTTAGACGGTAGCCAACGCCATTCGTTCTTCTTTGTCGTATCTTCTATCTCCGCCAGGCGATGAGCGACGAAAGCTTTGTACGCGCGAGGCTCCGACCTTATCCACACCAGTGCAGTACGAGAGTCGCACCAGTATGTCTTGCCCGCTATATCACCATCGTGCTCATCGACCACGGTCTGCGCGAGACCAGCTCCCAGCAGTGCCGCTTGTAACTCGAGCCGTGGTATGGAGACTGGTTTTAGTGGTGTTACGCGGCTCTTGGTGGCGGCCAATGATACATTAACGCTGCCGTCTGCTCGCTCCGTTCTCCAATACACGGCTGCTGCGTAGGCCTCCTCGCTTGCGTCGACGAATGTGTGTATTTGGCGCGTCGACACCGGGTTGTAATCGTAGCATCGCGGTATTCTCAGTTGTTCTATGGCGTTAAGTGAAGTAATCCAGTCTTCCCATTTTTCTTTTAAATCTGTGGGCAGAGGGTCGTCCCAGTCCGCCTTGTAACGCCATGTGTCTTGGAATATTCTCTTCGCTGGGGTGGTCACTGGTGATATTAATCCCAGCGAGTCAAATAAAGCCATTATGACGCTCAACGCTTCACGTTTAGTTGGCAAGCGTTGTTTTTCTTTTACGTCGGCAGGCATCTTCATATTGTGAGTATTAAATCCAATATGATCGCTTTGTATATGCCAGAGCAAGCCGAGCGTCTTCTCAGTTTCTTTTCCGCCCAGGCTCACGGTCGCGTCGTGTTGTTTATGTTCTGTCGTTATTTCTTCTATTGTTTTCTCTTCGTTCGATGTCCACCCGTTGAGTACGAATCCCGCTTGTTTGTGGACGTGATCGACTGCTTTTACAGTTTGCTGAGCTTCCGTGACAGAGTGGAAGCTCTGCAAGTAGTCGTCCATATAGTGATTTCTTTTTATGGCGACCGCAGCTTCTGGGTATGCCTCTGCATGTTCTTGAGCATTTTTATTTTTGATGTATAATGCTGTGCACGGTGATGATGTCGCTCCAAAGATGATTGATGTCATCCTATATTCTTCCGGTTGGTCCTCGCGCCGCTTGCCTCTCCATAAGAAACGTAAAACATCTCTATCTTCTTTGCGCACTTTGATCTGCATGAACATTTCTTTTATGTCGGCGCTCACTGCATACGGATACTGTCGGAACCTCATGATTACTCCGGGCAATGATTGTAATAAGTCGGGCCCCGAGTGAAGCATATCGTTGAGACATATTCCGGCTGTCTTCGCTGCGGCGTCGTGCACCAATCTCGGCGGCTTGTCTGGTTTCGCAGGGTTGATGACTGGGAAGTGTGGCAGATACCATGTCCTTCCTTGTGGCGGTGGCATGGGCGCGCGCTCTGCGTAACCCGAGTTGAAAAGGTTCTGTATGCGTTCTTCGTACTGTAGCTTGAGATTGCTGTCTAGGTCGAGCCTCTTCTCTAAGGTGTGCAGGCGCCTTTCCACGTCCTTGTAATTATTTGGTATTTGGAAATCCTTTTGTTTCCACAACAACCCTGTCTCGAATCTGCCGTCTGCCGACCTCTGGCTGGTTTCCCTCAATACTTGCATAGCTCGCTGCTCGGGATCTTCTTTCGGTCTTCTTGGCTCGATGCACAGCGATTCTAATTTGAAATAATTTTTTATTTCCTCTTCTATCGGCTGTGTATCTTCCCTCTGATGTAGTCCGCCGCAGAAGGTGACCGTCGACGTTAATGAGCTATGACAGCCATGCAAAACCCAGCCCAGGTTGGTGTGTGAGGCGACTGGTTGGTTTCGACGACCGACGCGCAGTTTTCTAGACACTATGAGGTGCCAGTTATCTTGTCCGATTAGTATTTTCGGTGAGGCACGTTCGTAGGTGATATCTTCTTTGATATCCAACAGATGTTGGCAATTCTCCAAGTGATTTTCATTCACGGATTCTGGCGCGAAGTCCAACCGCTCTACCGTACGCGCTGCTTCTATGTTGTGTTCCTCTTGCGCGTACTTTCCTCTTATTTTAAGGCTGACGATCTTGCTCTTCTCATGTTTCACCTCCGAGCCGACCCCTTGTATCCACATTGCGTGGGCTGAGCCGCCGGCGCCGATGACGTCGGCGATCGAGGCATCGACTAACGTGACCGTGCTTCCTTCATCCAATAATGCGTATGTTTCGACGCAGCTTAGCGGCCCCCTTATTGTTACGGGCGCAACCTTTAGATAAGCGCGGCGGTGTTGGTATGGTTGAGTCGCTGTGATAACCTCCCTTGCCGATGTTGCGGTTTCCTTTTCAATTTCTGCTGTTCGGTCTTGATGCAGCAATTTATGGTGTTTAATCATGCATCCGCCTTTTCCGCACGGTGGAGCTTTACACAGCAATCGGCGATGTTTGCCTCGCAGACAGCGGTAGCAGATATTATTCTTCTTTGCTACTTCCCATCTGTCATTTGTGGACAGAGTGGCGTATGACTTGCAATCGGGTAGTTTGTGTTCTTGTTTGCATTGAGGGCAGTGTTCTTCATATTGTTTCTTGCTTGTGGCGAAGGCGCGTTCTATTTTTCTCGGGCTTTGCTCTCTCGTCTCGCTGTCCTCTGCTATGAACTCCGGCAAGGCATACGCGCTGCATTTGTCCGCTTCATCGTTTAAGAACATTGATATCTTCTTAAGCTCTGGGATATCTTCTTTCTTTCTGGCTGCATAGTCGTACCATTTGCTTCTCTATATAGGCGTGAGTTTGTCTGTGATAACTCGCGTCATTTCCGGACTATGCAGATAGTGTGCTTTCTTGAGTGCTTCCACGGTGCCCACTACGTTTGCTATGCGATTTGCGAATATGCATAGCTCCCTGGGATTGTCCGTAACTTTGTTCAGCAGCTTCAGCTTCTCTATTTCCAAGTGGATTAACGCTTCTGGTCGTCCGAATCTCCTTTCCAAAGCTTCCATTATCAGGCTGGGATCTGGTTGGCTTATAAGTAGGCAACCTGCGGCTTCTTTTGCTGTCCCTTTTAAGCTTCTGCGTATTCTTGCTATGTTTTCGTTCATCGTGAAGTACTTTGAAGATTCTTCGTACGTTGTTTTGAAGCTGAGACATTCTTTGCTGCTACCATTGAATGTAGGTAGCTCTTGCACATATTTCGGCGGCTCCCTTGTGCTTCGTACTGCTTGTGATAGAGCAGCGGCTAAGGTAGCGACGTCGATTTGTTGCTGCGCCTGCCCATAGTCTTCTTTCTGCGGCACGGGTTGTGATGCAAACTGCGGAGCCGGTTGCGATGCGAAGTGCGGCGCGGGTTGCGGCGCGGGCTGCGGCGCGGGTTGCGATGTAGACTGCGGAGCGGGTTGCCATGCGAAGTGCGACGTGGGTTGCGGCGCAGGCTGCGGCGCTGGTTGCGATGTAGGTTTTTCTTGCAACCGTGTACACACGTACATGCGTACTGATGCTAAATCGTCTTCTATTTCTTCATCTTCGTCATCGGTTGATCCGACTTCTGCTTGTAATCGCTGCACGTGTATTTCTTGCAATTCCGTTCTTGCTTGCAACTGAGCCTGCTCGAACTTGAGTTCGGCTAACCGCTCTTTAGCCTCTAACTCCGCGAGGAGTCTCTTGCGTGAGGCTACGGAGCGGCGCGACCTAGTCTCGTCGGGCCTTAGTGTGCGCTGCGATCTTCGATCCCCCTCTTCCTGGGTTTCTTCCGTTGCGGCCGTGTTATCGGTCGCAGAGGTAGCGGTTGTATCGCTGACCGTTGTGGTTTCGCTCGTGGTGTTGGATGTACCAGTAGCGGTTGAATCGCCCCCAGAGGCCCTCTGGGCCTCTGGGGGCTTCTGGGCCTCTACTCTGGCCCCCTGGGTTATTTGTTCATCCTTGCGACGCTTCGATGATTCTCCGTTGTTACTACGTGTAATCACCATTTTCTTCACAATAATATTTTTTCGTTCTTGCGGTTTCTTCCGGCAATACCAAGACCCATATTGTCTTTTTCTTCTAGTAATCCGGCTTCTCGAAGGACCATTAATGTTACGGATCGCCGTAACGCCGTTCGAAAAATGAATGAAACGCGTTGGTCTTGCTTAAACTGGAGGCAAGCGGCGGTGAGGAGGAACTTTTTCTTTTCTTGCTGCTGTTTTCTTTTCTGTGGCTGGAGAGCGACTGCCGACCGTTCCGGCCGGTCCGTCTTATATACGATTTGGCCGTTGCTGGCCAGCGGACCCTTGCTTCACCCCCGCGCCTTTCTTTATAAGGTAGATTTCTTACAAACTAATGTACAGACTTAAATATATAACATTCTTACAACTACTTATTAAACTAATACTTACATAACAATTTTTCTATATACTAAAGGTTACAATGTTGTCTTTCTAGCAATTTTAAGCTGAGGACCCTGCCCCCCGCCGCGTAGCCTCATTCGCTCCGCGGTCGCGTCACGGTAACATGCCCTGTTCATTATTTTCCGTGCCTAAAGGCTTAATATATAAGAAATTAAATTGCACTATACAAGGGAATATAATTTACATACAATACTTATTCTACAATTTGGCATTAATTAATTTCTATATTCTAAATCTATGTTAACTCTCGCCATTTGTTCGGTGCCTTTATTGCGAGAGTTATTATTACATAGTTACAATACTATTTATCTACATATATAATAAAACTGTAAATAGCAGATGTCTGTACATTTTATATTTTTGTAATAAAAGTGATTGAGGGGTACTAAAAATAGTGTAATTAAATACATTTCTACCATTTTTAGAATTTTCTGTCTGTCTGTCTGTCTGTTTGTTTGTTAACGTATCACGTATAAAGTACTAATTTATATCATAAGAATTGTTAAGGAAATTATAAAGTGTATCTTCGGGTTACATTTAGTCTTTATTTCATTAAAATCAGTTCATTCCATCAAAAGTTATGATAAATATTCTGAAGTATGGGTAGGGAAGTATAGGTACGAATTTGCTCAACGGTGGCTTTGTTTGAGTCATCAAGTGCATTTTAAACTAATATCATATCATAAATCATAGTTAAATTATGTAAAATAATGATATAATTATGTATATCTAAAACGCAGTAAAGAAAAGTATTAAAGAACGTATTAAATATATTGTACAAAAATATATTAACATTATTAACTAAATCTGAAGCACAATAGTTAACCCATTTCTTCGATAGATGGTGGTGTTGTGAAAATGTAATGCAATTGTAATGTGGTTTCTTCCTGTAGATGAGTTTTCATATTTACTGCTAATCTTTATTATATTACTCGCTGCCCTACTGCGTGTTGACAAACTCAATTTATTCTTTACCGCCGAGTACTCTATGTGGTAAATCAAATTTTAAAAGAGCTATTAACAATTGCGTTGGTTTTGGCGAGAGTCAAACTTTATTTTTTGCTTACTGTGCAGGCACTGATTTATAAGTTCTCTTACGTTTTATATAATGTATCAATCGCGTCAATTAATCTCTTTTATTTTTAGAATTGATGTTAGCAGCGCCATCTCTCTTTAAATATATACATATAATAAAAATGATGATAACATGTTGTATCTCTTTCTGTACATAGTATATATATTTTGGTGGCTAAAATCATTATGGGGAACTGAAAATAATTAAATAAGAACATTTTATAAGTTTTAGAATTGTCTGTCTGTCTATTTGTCTGTTATTATATGAACGCATCACGTCTAAAGTAAACATCTTTTATTTTCAAAGAAATCGTAAAGAAAATCATAAAGCGTATCTTCGAGTTACATTTAATCTTTGTTTTATTAAAATTGGTTAATTCTATCGAAAGTAATGATTATTATTTTGAAATGTGGGTTCGGATTTGTTCAATGGCGCCATAAAATCTCAGAAATAGTAATAAAAAGATTTGTGTTAAAAAAAACGTTCTATAATAATTAATATATTTATACTTAAAACACAAAAAGAGATTTAAAAAGGATGTTTTCTCACACAAAGGACGTAATGGATGGAGTTGTACAAATTACAAACTTTTCTGAATTGCTGTGTTGAGATTTTTCGCCGATGAATCGTATTGAGACTTACTGAAGAAATTTGTATCCATCGAAGCCATACAACGGAACCCGACCAAAAATAAAAATTTTGCAACGAAATGTCGTGATATTGTATTTATAATATACGCAAAACCAGTACTGTTATTTTAGCGCTTTGGGAACTAGATTTAGCGCTTTTTTGGATGTATAGCGCGCATTTCGAAATTTTAGCACCTAGCGCTTAATCCAGCGCTTTTTGGTGTATTTAGCACACATTTCAAAATTGTAGCGACTAGCGGTCTATCTAACTCTTTTATAGCAGCTCTGTTAGTCCACATTACCGATAATAATAATAATGACCTTTATTATTTTTCCCACAAATAGTACATTGCAGTTTATCTTTTTCAAACATATTTTTTCCACAAAACAAAGAGCGTGGGAGACGAGTCCAAACTAGGATACCCTGTGCTATGGATCTCCTGGCTTCCCCTTTAGGATGATCAACTTGATTTTTTTACCGACGACTATAAGCGGGGAAATCCCCTTTATTAAAGTTTTCGTTCATGGTTTTGGCAACGCATTTATTTTGCTTTATTCAGTTTCAGTCAGTTGCTTAGAGCACAGCTAAGTTAAAAGTTACTTAGAAGTTATAACACAAAGAAACTGTGTAACAACCGCAATCAGATGCTGACATCTAAAACTAAGTTGCGAAATACATTGCACTTTAAAACAATTAATGACATTTTTATTGTTCGTACAGTACTAACTACTGTTGACAGCAATTGCCATAAATATAAGTCGATGTCCTGCGAAGTATTGATACATCAAAAAAATATTGCCAGAAAAAAAAACTTAATGTTGTTTTCTTTATTATGATTATATAAAAAAAAACACAAACTTTGTTTGTAGTTAATTTAGCGCGAAATCTAGGGCTTTTTTAAAGCGCTGTTTTCATGAAATCTAGCGCTTTTTGTGTTGTCCTAGAGCTGAATGAGTTTTTTTATCTGGCAGCACTGCCCAAAAACCCTCTACTAAGAAGTAACTTTCCTTTCAGTTTTAAGCGCGTTCAGTTCCCAGTTACAGTGAGCGTGTGTTATGCGATGACCGTAAATAAAGCGCAAGGTCAAACTTTACGCGTTGTAGGAGTGTACCTCAGTACTGACTGTTTTGCACATGGCCAGCTCTATGTTGCTTTTTCCCGCGTTAGTAGCCCCCGTAACCTTTTTGTGTACACCCCGGCTAAGCCTACTTCTAACGTCGTTTACACAGAAGCTCTATCATAAACGACTTAGAACTTTGATGATAATGATTTATTTAGTTACCACTTATTGATACAGTTATGAAATAAATCGTTTTATATTCTCTTACCTAAACGACAAATTCTTTATGTAAAACCTGTATACGCGAGCTACGCCGCGGGCACAGCTAGTTTAAAAATAAAAGCTATATTTCTCACTATTATTGCTACGGCTTTTCCCGCGTTGCTGTTGGCAACCACCGCTAGTTGTGGAACCGTGAGCGCGCCCCGACGATAATAACATCCTCCTGGCTCCGCCCACCGCCAGTGATGCCAACTTAGCAACTTTATAGCTAGATATAGCTATTTTTTGGTGACGGACAGCTACAATTTAACGAAATTTGTAGCTAAACTTTTTAGCTACTTTTTCTAGCAACTTTTCATTTCATCATGAGACGTGAGGCTATCGAGATTCGAAGAGTAGGGTACCGAGTCTCGAAAGAAAAAACAACGCAAATCTGGTCATAGATGCTATGGTAGGTTTAGGTCGGTATTGGCCGGGAATTTCCCGTTTCCTGCTGCGTTACGACAGATTACTCACTAACCTACCACTAAACAAAAAAGTACACCACAGAGTACTTTTTTAGTACACGCTACTCGTATTCCATTCTTGTGTTGTTTTGTTTCATCCATATAAACTAATTTTATTTGAAAATGGATTTATCTTAAAAAAAAGCGTACGCACGCAATATAGACCGAAGTTGGAAAATATTGACGAATTTAAAGATTGGTTGAGTTTAATAACTCTGAACTCAATCCTCTGCATTAGTGACTCCCTCAGGAAAAGTGGTAAATGCTGCTATAACCGTGTTTTGTCTAAAGATGTACTGTATAAAATGGGCACCGCTGAAAAATATTCGGAATTAACGACGAAAGACAATGAACCCCAAATATCGACTTCTTCTTTTTTGATTGATTAATTTTAAACTTATTTTTTTATTCAATAACGTACAGTCACGAGCAATTATAATATTATGTAAACAACATAGAACTTCACAAAACAAAACCGAAACAAAACTATTTGTGCCACAAAAGTCGACAGTAAATATAATATAATATAGTCCTATGTTGTTTACATATTATTGCTCGTGACTGTACACAAGACATTTTAACTCTTTTGTTGGAAATTAAAAATCATCGTCAGAAATTGACATTTAATTGTAATCTACCTACGTACTGTAACATTTAGCTACTTCTAGCAACTTTTTGGGGTAAAAAAAACTGGCAATCTAGCAACATTTTGACAAATATCTAGCAACTGGGTAAAGCTAGCAGTTGGCAACACTGCCCACCGCCCCTAGGTTGTTCAACTAGCGATGGTAGCGGTGGATTTCGTTCGACGTATTACTATGTTTGCGTCGTGCACAATTACCATCAGCGATTTTTCCGGACCGATACGACTTAGGGACCTTCAAGGAAAGAGCCTTCTTCTTTTAAAAGGCTGGCAACGCATCTGCGTTTCCCCTGGTTCCCTTGGTGTTTCAGTTGTTCATGGGCGGTGGTAGTGCCTTACCATCAGGTGAGCCGCATGCTCGTTTGCCTCCTCTCCTATAAAAAAATATTTATATAAATTAAAAATTTTAAATTGTTCGTTTATTTTGTAAGGCATTATTAGCTTCTAAGTCAGCCTTTCTGCTTTGAACTTTAATTTATTTCGCATTAAAATTTTCACTGGAATTGGAAACAAGTTTTAGGAAGCCTAAAGTAACTCCATTCCTGTCAAAAAAAAGGCAAGGATCGTAGTCCTTCAAAAATATATTTTCATGTACCATATTTCGTTGATCATTAGGAAAGTTTGCCATAGTTGTTAGTTTTTTGATAGAAAGACGTTGCGCCTTCTTCTGGTTTGTTTCCCCTTGTCGCCTCTACGACATCTACAAGACGATAAAGGATGTGCCCCCCATGTGAAGCAAATAAACGAAAAAGTGAGACGTACTAAAATTCGTTCATGTTCGACATAATTGTACTTCTAGAAGGTGCAAAAAAGTATTTTGTTCAAACCTTGTGAAGTTGTGGACTTTAAAAAATCAACCAGCCTACCTAGGCAACACCCATGTTTTCTGCACAACACGATTATACTATAACTCATCTGTCTTCGAAACAAATGTGGATCCAATTGGGAGTTATAGTGTATTTTAAATGTACTTTAAGATTTTGAAATTATAATCATTTAAAAAATGGTCAAAGTTTATTAAAATCTGTTTTATTTTGAAATGTTTTCTTCCGGTTTTCTAAAAGAAAAAGTACCGTAATTTCGAAATTGATTTTATTATGAAAAAGAACAGTCTTTCAACAGTCAATGCGGTCCTTCTTTGCATCCTACCCATGGGGGCGGGTTTGCTTCTCGCCGGATGATCCCAGCGCTGTTGCTGACTCTGTCACTGATGTGGTGCTACAGGGAATGGAACTATTTATTCCATCATCTGTGGTACCCATCGGAGGCAGATCTCAGTCTTGGTTTGGTCGCTCCTGTAAGACTCCATTACGCAGTAAGCAGGAGTGTTATCAAGCCTGGGCTGCGGCTTCGGCGACTCGGGATGTAAATACCAGCACACTTAAAAAGACGTATAACTTCGCCTCCAGGTCCTTCAAAAGAGTTATTGCCAAGGCAAAGTCAGAGCACATAGGCAGAATTGGCGAGAAACTAGTTCGCCTTCCTTCGGGAACCCGTGCATTCTGGTCTCTCGCCAAGGCTGTCCAAGGGAATTTCTGTAAGCCATCACTACCATCTCTGCACAGGGAGGATGACTCACTGGCCCACGACGCAAAAGAG
This sequence comes from Parnassius mnemosyne, assembly GCA_963668995.1. NCBI lineage: Eukaryota > Metazoa > Arthropoda > Insecta > Lepidoptera > Papilionidae > Parnassius > Parnassius mnemosyne. The sequence goes on from CAVLGL010000057.1 coordinate 2,642,777, forward strand.
AAGGCCGACCTTTTAGGCTCCCTTTTTGCGTCCAACTCGACTCTTGATGACAGGGGGAAAACACCGCCGACCATCCCGCCCATCCCGCGGTGTGAGTGCTCCATGCCGGATGTGCTGTTCTCACAGCGCTCGGTTCGCAAAGCACTGCTCTCCCTGGACATCCAGAAGTCGAGTGGGCCTGACGGAATCCCCCCAATTGTGCTGAGGACGTGTGCTCCGGAGTTGGCACCGGTCCTAACGCGTCTTTTCCGGTACTCCTACTCCCAAGGCGTAGTCCCGAATTCATGGAAGACAGCTTTTGTCCACCCGATCCCTAAAAAAGGCGACCGCTCAGACCCATCCAACTATAGGCCTATCGCGATCACCTCCTTGTTCTCCAAAATAATGGAATCCATTATTAACTGCCAGCTTATCCGGTACCTTGAGGATCACCAGCTGATTAGTGACCGCCAATACGGTTTTCGTCGGGGTCGATCAGCTGGTGATCTTCTGGTCTACCTGACCCATAGATGGGCGGAGGCCGTAGAGTCCAAGGGGGAGGCGTTGGCCGTTAGTCTGGACATTGCGAAGGCCTTCGATCGGGTTTGGCACAAAGCGCTTCTTTCGAAGCTCCCTTCCTATGGGCTTCCCGAGAAATTGTGCAATTGGATCACCAGCTTCCTTGCAGATCGGAGCATCAAGGTCGTTGTAGACGGTGCATTCTCTGACTACAAGCCTATTAACGCTGGTGTTCCACAAGGCTGTGTGCTATCACCAACGCTGTTTCTTCTGCATATCAATGATATGTTGCTAACTGGTAACATTCATTGCTATGCGGATGACAGCACTGGTGATACTCTATACACCGGCCGTGCCAATATTTCTCGGGAAAACGTCGCTGAGTACAGGAACAAACTTGTGTCTGAAGTCGAGTCTTTGCTGAACAAAGTCTCGGATTGGGGGCGACTAAATCTAGTCCAATTTAATCCTCAGAAGACACTAGTTTGCGCGTTTACCGCTAAAAAGAACCCCTTTGTCGTATCTCCTCGGTTTCTTGCCTCAGCCAGTATCGGTATCCTCGGAGTCGACATATCGAGTGACGTGCAGTTTCGTGGTCACTTGGAAGGGAAGGCCAAATTGGCCTCTAAAAAGCTTGGCGTGCTCAGCAGAGCGGGACAGTATTTCATGCCGGCACACCGCCTGCTACTTTACAAGGCGCAAGTTCGGCCTCACATGGAATACTGTTCCCATCTCTGGGCAGGGGCTCCCCAGTGCCAGCTCCTTCCACTTGACCGCATCCAACGCAGAGCGACTCGAATTGTCGACGACCGAGCCCTTTCCGATCGGCTCGATTCATTGGCACTGCGAAGAGATGTTGCATCCCTTTGCATTTTCTTTCGCATCTACCATGGGGAGTGCTCTGAGGAATTGTTCGGATTAATCCCAGCCGCCAAATTTCACGAACGCACATCGCGGCAGAACTCCCGATACCATCCACACCATCTGGATGATTGGCGGTCCACCACTGTGCGATTTAGAAGATGTTTTCTTCCTCGCACGACCTCCTTGTGGAATCGATTACCATCAGCGATTTTTCCGGACCAATACGACTTAGGGACCTTCAAGAAAAGAGCGTACTCCTTTTTAAAAGGCCGGCAACGCATCTGCAATTCCCTCCCTGGTGTTGCAGTTGTTCATGGGCGGCGGTAGTCACTTACCATCAGGTGAGCCGCATGCTCGTTTGCCCCCTCTCCTATATAAAAAAAAAGTCAATTTTCTACATAAATTACTATAAAAAAATATACTTTTAATTTTGTTGACCTATGTTCAGCTCATAAAGATGATGATAATGAAAGCACAACATTCAAATGCCGTTGATTCAATTTTGTATAATTATATTAAATTTCGAAGAAAAATTTCAAAAGCTCGAAAAATAAATATTAAGTTTCAGTAGCAGGTGCGATGTTTGTCTTTTCAAGAAAATATATTTAAATGGAGTGCAAAATTCTCGCTTTTGGTTTTATAAACTTAAATATTATAAACTGAAATTGCAGACAAAATATTCACTAGAATAAAGTTTGCTATTTCTATTAGAACTAAATGTTAGAGCCAGGTCGCACTAAGTAATTACGACAGATAGTCGTTCTTTTTTTTTATAGAAGAGGGGGCAAACGAGCATGCGGCTCACCTGATGGTAAGTGACTACCGCCGCCCATGAACAACCGCAACACCCGGGGAATTGCAGATGCGTTGCCGGCCTTTTAGAAAGGTTCTTGAAGGTTCCTGAGTCGTATCGGTCTGGAAAATTCGCTGGTGGTAATTGATTCCACAAGGAAGTTGTGCGAGGGAGAAAACTTCTTGTAAATTGCACAATGGGGACCGCCAATCATCCAGATGCTATAGATGGTAACGCGAGTTTTGTCGCGATGTGCGATGGTCAAATTGAGCGGCTGGAATTAGTCCGAACAATTATTCAGAGCAATCCCCGTGATAGTTTCGATAAAATACGCAAAGAGATGCAACATCTCTACGCAGTGCAAGTGCATCTAGCCGATCAGAAAGAAATCGGTCGTCGACGATTCGAACGGCTCTGCGCTGGATGCGGTTAGGTGGAAGGAGCTGGCACTGGGGTGCCCCGGCTCAGAGATGAGAACAGTATTCCATGTGCCGGCATGAAATACTGTCTCGCTCTGCTGAGCACGCCAAGCTTTTAAGAGACCAATTTGGCCTTCCCTTCCAAGTGACCACGAAACTGCACACAATTCGATATGTCGACGCCGACGATTCCGATACTAGCTGAGGCAGCAAGGGGAGTGCCCTGAAACTGAGGAGATACAACAAAGGGATTCTTTTTAGCGGTAAACGCGCAAATTTTTGTCTTCTGGGGATTAAACTGGATTAGATTTAGTCGACTCTAATCCGATACTTTATTCAGCAAAGACTTGACTTCAGACACAAGTTTGTCCCGGTACTCGGCGACGTTTTGCCGAGAAATATTGGCAAGGCCGGTATATAAGGCATAACCAGTGCAGTCGTCTTATTCAGAGATTCAGTCATAGCAATGATTGTTACCAGTTTGCAACATATCATTGATACGCAGGAGAAACAGCGTTGGTGATAGCACGCAGCCTTGTGGAAGACCAGCGTTGATAGGCTTGAGATCAGAACATGCACCGTCTACTACCTTGTTGCTCCGATCAGCAAGGAAACTGGTGATCCATTTGCACAATTTCTAGGGAAGCCCATAGGAAGGAAGCTTCGAAAGAAGCGCTTTATGCCAGACCCGATCGAAGGCCTTCGCTATGTCCAAACTAACGGCCAATGCCTCCCCCTTGGACTGTACTGCCTTCGCCCATCTATGAGTCAGATAGACTAGAAAATCACCAGCTAATCGACCGCGACGAAAACCGTACTGGCGGTCACTAAACAGCTGGTGATCCTCAAGGTACCTCATACCTGGCAGTTTATAATAGATTCCATTATTTTGGAGAACAAGGAGGTGATGGCAATAGGCCTGTAGTTGGACACGTCTGAGCGGTCGCCTTTTTTAGGGATCGGGTGGATCAAAGCTGTCTTCCATGAATTTGGGACTACGCCTTGGGAGTAGGAGTACCGGAAAAGACGCGTTAAAACCGGTGCCAACTCCGGAGCACACGTCTTCAGCACAATGAGAGGGACTCCATCGGGCTCAATCGACTTGCTGACGTCCAGGGAGAAGAGTGCATTGCGAACCGAGCGCTGTGTAAACCACACATCCGGCATGGAGCACTCACATCGCGGTGTGGTCGGCGGTGTGTTCCCCCTGTCATCTAGAGTCGAGTTGGACGCAAAAAGAGAGCTCAACAGATCAGCTTTCTCCTTTGCGGCATGGGCCAGTGAGTCGTCCTCTCTGTGCAGAGATGGAAGGGATAACTGACAGAAGTTCCCTTGGACAGCCTTGGCGAGAGACCAGAATGCACTGGTTCCCGAAGGAAGGCGAACTAGCTTCTCGCCAATACTGCCGATGTGCTCAGATCTTGCCTTGGCAATGACGCTTTTGAAGGACCTGGAGGCGGAATTATACTTCTTTTTAAGTGCACTGGTGTTTACATCCCGAAACGTTGATGCGTCAACCCAGGCCCGGTGGCACACCTGCTGGGATATGCCACCGATGGGCACCACAGAGGATGGAATAAAAAGTTCCATACCCTGAAGTACCACATCAGCAACAGAATCGGCAACAACGCTGGGTTCTTCCGGCGAGAAGCAAACCCGCCCCCAAGGGTAGGATGCAAAAGAAGACCGCATCCCGTCCCAATCAGCTGACCTATAATGCCAAACATGGCGGCAAGCTGCAGATCGCAACTGCGATTGGAGCGTGAGTGGCACCGTACTCCGGATCAGACAATGGTCCGAAGAGCCCAGAGGGGCATCGATGGAGACCTGATATCCGTCCGGACGAGAGGTCAGCAGAAGGTCCAACAGGGAAGGTGCATGGTCTTCCACATCTGGGATCCGCTTAGGCGAAGTAACTAGTTGTGTTAGACCATATGCCAAAGCAAAGTCATAGACAGATCTACCCGCATGATTTATTAAACGAGAACCAAGCCATTCAGCGTGGTGGGCGTTAAAATCACCGAGTATCACGATCTCTGCGGATGGGACCTGTTGTAGCACGGAGTTTAAAGCCATTTAGACGTGGTCGATGAGTCGGTCTGTGTCGACATTACCACTATGGGACCTATAGAGACACCCGTAGACGCGGGAATGGTCGTCGCTGTCTACGCGCAGCCATAGGATGGACAGGTCCTTACCTTCCAGACTGCCGAGGCGTCGAAAACAGATGTCTTCTCTGACGTATACGCAAACTCTAGCCCGGGGAACAAAGGAGTGTTCCAATTTGTACCCGGGTAGAGATATGAAGTATCAGCCGGAGAGGACACCTGAATCTCGGCGAAAAAGAGCAAGGCCGGCTTCGCCGTCGCTAGATGGTATTGGACAGCGTTAAGGTCGGAATGAAATCCCCTGATGTTGCAAGAATTCACGATTAGCGTGACAGAGGTAGCCTTGGTTGTATTGCTCCGCTTGCCCCGAGCAGCATTACTCGCGAGCGGAATTTTGCCCCTCCCCCCCCAAGACTACGCGGGGCAGCCTGAGCAGCCACGCTCAGGAGTGAAGTAGTTTGGTCGTGGATGCTCAGCGAGGGATTCTCCAGGGGTGCTGGTACCCTCCTGGGGTAGTCTTTTATTTGATTCCACTACCATGTTGATGGGGGGGGGGGGATTGGGCCTCCGGCCTCCTGCACTCACCAAGCGCAACGCAGAGGTAAACCTCTACTTCATGCTGGTATTTCTGTGAGGTCGTGGTACCACCCCGGTTCGAGCTGGCCCATCCGTGCGACAGCAAAAGCTACCGCTTAGCCCTACCACCGTTAAAATTCTATTTTAAGCGGCCTGTCTTGCATTAATTTGTTCTTCTTTTAATTATAAAATTGAAGTGAAATACGAACTTATAGTTTACCTGTAAGTAGCTACTGCATGAACACCTGCTTGAACACCTGCAGCCAACTTCAAACAAGGAAGGCTAGAAATGCGTTGTCACCTCTGAGGACAAAGATGGAATACACACATCACCACATGTATTTTAAATAACTCATTATACTCTTCTAGTCGGAATACAGCAGTGCAGACTATTTGGAAGCAGATATAGGTTAGTCTAAGAAATATGTAGGTCTTCCGTTGTAGAAATAATTTTCTTAATTCGTACGCTTCGCAGGCGGGTTGGCGACCGGATTATGTGTGAGACGAATTGTACTATTTATTTATTTTATACGATAAGGGTGACAAACGAGCACACAGTCCACCTGATGGTAAATGTTTGCTGCGGCTCATAGACATCCACATTTATCCTCGATTGCGAATCACAATGTAGATTCGTTGTCACCCATGTGGGCTAAGATGGAATGCCTCATTTCCAGTAAAAAGAGCCTCCGGTTCTCTATAATCACCACACGAAACACAGCAGCGTTAAGCTGCTATTTTACGCTGATATTCCGCGAGAGCGTGGTCCTTCCTCGGTTGAGCCGATGCCACAACTATACTACAAATATAGCTGCAGCATGGCTCTACCACGTAATAGATATGAAGTGAGAGCGTGGTCTGATCTGGCTTATCCGTGCTGCAGCCATATTACTATGCTGCAGGGTAATTTACCACTCCCCACTTCTAGGCACAGGTCTCCTCTCATTTCTGAAAGGCCCCATTTACAGCCAGCACATAGCTCTTGAGCTACCATGGCTTTCAATAGTATTTATCATCTAAATACCTAATTATACTCGTATAATTATGTGTACCGAACGTTAATGTTCCAGCACTTAAGCCTATGGCACGCCTCATAAAGTGAAGCGTTATTTTAGGTAATGCATTACTATCAACACGTCAGTCACGCAATTATGTGTTCTTAAAATACCTGTATCATAATTATATTGCACTTATTATCGTATGATAGTACGAGTAGTCGTAAATCAAGAAAATGCTCAAATTAATCAATTTTATATTTTCTAAAAAAATCATTTTACCTTGCTACTTTGAAATAAAACGGTTTGAAAAAATCTGGACAAATTCCGAAAAAATTGACGTATCAAGACCGCGTCTTTTTGCCTATTACGCGTAGTTTTTTTTATTAATTTTCAACTTTTATAAATTTTTTTGCTATTAAAAATATAAAGGCGCTTTCATATTTTTTTATCTATTCATAGACAAAGGACAAACGTACCATACAGATTTCATACTTTATGGAATCGATTTATTTTGGTTAACATTATTATTTTTTCCTGTAGGTGACATATTATATTAATATAATAAAGAGTTAAATTTAAAACACGTAAACAATATATTTTAAAAATAATATTTTCATCAAAATTAAATGACCCTTTTTACTGGCGAAGAGGCATTCCATCTTAGTTCTAACGGGTGACAACACATCTGCATCTTGAGTCTTAATTGAGGATAGATTTAGATGTCTATGGGTCACAGTAACCACTTACCATCATGTGGACTGTGTGCTTGTTTGTCACCCTATCCTATAAAAAAAATTAAAAGTTTTTTTAAAATTTGTATTTTAAAATCACAAATCTTATCCGCCCATTCTGGGAATTATGGGAAACAAGCTTAGAACAAATAGAACCCAATAAAGATCCGAGATCTGTAGGTTCAAAATTAGTCAATGAATCAAGTTTCATTTTTCTAAAAAAAAATTACAAAAAGGGTTATAATAATATTAAGGAATACATGAATGAAAAAAGCCCTAGGAATGAGGAGATCGCTACCAAACTGGTTTATTATAATTCATATAAAAATTGTACAAATTCTTGTAAAGTTATATATTTGACGGCACCAGCACCATTACACGTGCGGCACCGTTGGTGTAGCTAGACAGAATTATTGTAAATAACACGTGCTCCGCACACCTGCACCATTGCACCTGCGGTGGCGCCCGTTTAACTTGTATAAAACGGACGGAGCTGCCGCCGTTAAGACAGTCTTGGCTCTGATGTGGAACGGTGCGCTTGTCGTATTCCGTTAGTAGTTTATCCTCGACTCGTTGGATAATTAATTAAACGAATTAATTATTATTCCTAACTACAAAATCAGTCTCTGTAGTATACCCAATTACCCTTTCTTCATATTTATTTCGTAAAATTATAGTTATTGCTAGTACCTTCCAGGCAGAGGATTTTCGGAACCAGGGGTAAATAAAAAGGAATTATTTTCAATGAGTATAAGGTTAATATTATATATTCAAACAAATATTCATCAACATTTAAATGCGCCTTTGGTTCAAAACTTAATAATTGATTCTTAAAAATGTTAATGCTCTTTGATTCACTTACATACATTGGCAAACGATTATACAGGCGAAGGTCCATGCAGAATACGCTTTTCTCATACAAAAAAGCCTTAATATTGGGATAGCTAAATTTATCTTCAGGAAGCTGAACTTTTAGATTTCTGTAAAGGCTTTAGCTTATATCCGTGTTAAAGCTTACACGACTTCGTAAACGCAACACTTATATTACCACAATTTATTACCCCGCTAATTAACATGTTGTTATTTATTGCCTTTGAAAGCAAGCAGATTTAAGATTTAATATGGAAACAAGTGCTAATGCATATTACCCTATCCAACATAGGAGGTTAGGCCGCCAGCATTTTACATTAATGACTATTGTACAATCTACATTTTGTGGTGTTATATTTGAGACAGAGCGTTAAGAGAAACGAGGTATGAAGTCAGTATTTTTTGTTCAAGTTAATCTCCCTCCTCTAAATTTCAGAACTTAAAAACAAAACTATTGAACTGGAAAGTGTTGTCAGTGATATCATAGGGATCTGAGACGTGGTCCTTCACTGCCGGCCGAGGAGGCTAGGAGTTCTTGCCAACAAAGTTGACTGTCAATGAACTCATAATAGTCTATGTTTTGTTTACGTTCATACAGGTAATGTCAAAAACTTAACAGAGTAGAGATTTTCACAGACTGCTGACAGATAATTACTGAAAGATTGGCCGAATTAACCGTGAGTTTTGTTTGATTTTATATGTTGCACTTTCAATAGTCTATAAAGTGTATTACAAGGTAGAATGGATATTATTTTATATGTTGTTTATCTTCATAATCTGTATTTTGTTTTTTCTTTTGCATGTTTCCATTTATCTTCTCCAAACGTGAACAAATTTTAATGATTCTTGTTTTATTACTTCCACCCCTAAGTGTGGACACAGGGATAGACGATTAAACATCGCGTGGTAAAGTTGTTCTTCTACTTGCCTCTTTATTTATTCACGCGATTGTTTTATTTCACGCGATTGTTTTATTTATCAATTATCGAAGTGGATCGGCTTCGATAAGGTATAAAAGCTGAAACAGGTGATCGGTTTTGGCTACAAATAAATTATATTCTATTTCCAAACAAGTAAAATTTAAAAAATATGTTTTTGTTTTTTTTTTGTCTGTCATTCGACTAATTCTACTTAGAACATAGCTGTTCAAAGTTTCAAGTCTTCAGCTCATCGGGAAGTTAGCTTACAATCAATTACTAAATTCCACCCGAAGACACAACATACTTACACCAAAATGAGTCAATAAAACGTCGTAAAATCACATGAGAACAGTAATACAGTTTCTTTACTAATGTGGTAAAAAATTCATTGTGCATTGACATAAAGGATAAAAAATGTATAGTTCGCTTTTTAAATAATATGTCGGGGAAAAAGTTTCTACGTATTATGTTTGTATAAAATTGAAGAAAAATTTGTACCGTTAATGCAGATGTCAGTAAGAGTAGCACAAAGTTGGTTTATGTGTTTTCAGTCCGGGAGTTTTGATGTCAAAAATGCAGCTCGCTCCGGTCAAAAGGATGAAGTGGAAGCAATTTTTGAAAAATTTGAGCAAATTCAGTATATTAGTAGTTACAACATAGCCGATGAATTGAAGATTGACCACAAAATAGTTTTGACCTAAAAAGTCTGGTTATACAAAAAAGCTCGATATTTGGGTACGACTCGGGCTCACGAAAGAAATCTAATGAATCGTGTATTCATCTGCGATTATCTAATGAAACTTAATGAAACCGCACCACTTTAAAAATATTAATTACCGGTGATAAAAATGGATTACCTATGACAAGAATGTGAGAAAAGATCATGATGAAAGGGTAGTCAAGCACCATAGACTGTAGCGAAACTCGAACTACAACACAATAAGGTGGTTTTCAAAAGTGGTAGAGACACGCGGCGGCTTTTGCTTTCGCACGGATCGGCAAGCCCGAACCGGGGTGGTACCACGACCTCACAGATACCAGAATACCAGCGTGAAGTAGAGGTTTACCTCTGCGTTGCGCTTGGTGAGTGCAGGTGGCCGGAGGCCCAATGCCCCCCCCCCCCCTCATCAACATGGTAGTGAAATCAAATAAAAGACTATCCCAGGAGGGTACCAGCACCCCTGGAGAATCCCTCGCTGAGCATCCACGACCAAACTACTTCACTCCTGAGCGTGGGTGCTCAGGCTACCCCGCGTAGTCATGGGGGGGGGGGCAAAATTCCGCTCGCGAGTAATGCTGCTTGAGGCAAGCGGAGCAATACAACCAAGGCGACCCCTGTCACGCTATCCGTGAATTCTTGCAACATCAGGGGACTTCATTCCAACCTTAACGCTGTCCAATACCATCTAGAGACGGCGAAGCCGGCCTTGCTCTTTTTCACCGAGATTCATGTGTCCTCTCCGGCTGATACTTCATATCTCTACCCGGGTACAAATTGGAACACTCCTTTGTTCCCCGGGCTAGAGTTTGCGTATACGTCAGAGGAGACATCTGTTTTCGACGCCTCGGCAGTCTTGAAGGTAAGGACCTGTCCATCCTATGGCTGCGCGTTGACAGCGACGACCATTCCCGCGTCTACGGGTGTCTCTATAGGTCCCATAGCGGTAATACCGACACAGACCGACTCATCGGCCACATCTAAATAGCTGTGGACTCCGTGCTACAACAGGTCCCATCCGCAGAGATCGTGATACTCGGTGATTTTAACGCCCACCACGCTGAATGGCTTGGTTCTCGTTTAACCGATCATGCGGGTAGATATGTATGTGACTTTGCCTTTGCATATGGTTTAACACAACTGGATACTTTGCCTACGCCAATCCTAGATGTGGAGGATCATGTCCCTTCCCTGTTAGATCTTCTGTTGACCTCTCACCGGGACGGATATTAGGTCTCCATCGATGCTGCTCTGGGCTCTTCGGACCATTGTCTGATCCGAAATATGGTGCCACTCACGCTCCAATCGCTGTTGCGATCTGCAGCTTGTCGCCACGTTTTACACTATAGGTCGGCCGGTTGGGCGGGATGCGGTCGTTTTTTGCATCCTACCCTTGGGGGCGGGTTTGCTTCTCGCTGGAAGATCCTAGCGTTGTTGCTAATTCTGTTGCTGATGTGGTACTTCAGGGTACGGAATTTTTTATTCCATCCTCTGTGGTGCCCATCGGAGGCAGATCCCAGCCATGGTTTGGTCGCTCCTGTAAAATAGCATCACGCTGTAAGCAGGAGTGCTACGGGCCTGGGCTGACGCAGCAACCTCGAGATGTAAATACCAGCGCTCTTAAAAAGAAGTATAATTCCGCCTCTAGGTTCTTCAAAAGCGTCATTGCCAAGGCAAGGTCTAAGCACATCAGCAGAACTGGCGAGAAGCTAATTCGCCTTCCTTGGGGAACCTGTGCATTGTGGTCTCTCGCCAAAGCTGTCCAAGGGAACTTCTGTGAGCCATCTCTTCCATCTCTGCACAGAGAGAACAACTCACTGGCCCATGCCGCAAAGGAGAAATCCGATCTGTTAAGCTCTCTCTTTGCCTCCAACTCCAGATGACGGGGGGAACACACCGTTTACCATCCCACGGTGTGAGTGCTCCATGCCAGATGTGCGTTTTACACAGTGCTCGGTTCGCAATCACTCTTCTCCCTGGACGTCAGCAAGTCGTGTGGGCCTGATGGTGTCCTTCCCATTGTGCTGAAGACGTGTGCTCCGAAGTTGGCACCGGTTTTAACGCGTCTTTTTCGGTACTCCTACTCCCATGGCGTAGTCCCGAATTCATTGAAGGCAGCTTTGGTCCACCCAATCCCTAAAAAGGCGACCGCTCAGACCCATCCAACTACAGGCCTATCGCCAGGCCATCCATTATAAACTGCCAGCGCATGAGGTACCTTTAGGTTCACCAGCTGATTAGTGACGTCCAGTACGGTTTTCGTCGGGCTCGATCAACTGGTAATCTTCTGGTCTATCTGACTCATAGATAGGCGGAGGCAGTAGAGTCTAAGCGGGAGGCATTGGCCGCTAGTTTGAACATAGCGAAGGCCTTCGATCGGGTCTGGCACAAAGCACTTCCGTCGAAGCTTCCTTCCTATGGGCTTTCAAAGAAATTGTGCAAATGGATCACCAGTTTCCTAGCTGATCGGAGCATCAAGGGAGTAGTAGACGGTGCATGTTCTGATCCTATCAAGCCTATCAACGCTGGTCTTCCACAAGGCTATAACCAACGCTGTTTCTACTGCATATCAATGATATGTTGCAAACTGGTAACATTCATTGCTAAGACTGAATCTCTGAGTGAGACGACTGCACTGGTTACGCCTTATATACCGGCCGTGCCAATATTTCTCGGGAAAACGTAGCCGAGTTCCGGGACAAATTTGAGTCTGAAGTCAAGTCTTTGCTGAACAAAGTCTCGGATTGGGGTCGAATAAATCTAGTCTAGTTCAATCCCCAGAAGACAAAAGTTTCCAAAAAGAATCCCTTTGTCGTATCTCCTCAGTTTCAAGGCACTACCCTTGCAGCCTCAGCTAGTATCGGAATCCTCGGCGTCGACATATCGAATTGTGTGCAGTTTCGTGGTCACTTGGAAGGGAAGACCAAATTGGCCTCTAAAAAGCTTGGCGTGTTCAGCAGAGCGAGACAGTATTTCATGCCGGCATATCGCTTGCAACTTTACAAAGAAAGATCAAATTCAGCTTCACATGGAATACTGTTCCCATCTCTGGGCCGGGGCACCCCAGTGCCAGTTCCTTTCACTTGACCGCATCCAGCGCAGAGCGGTTCGAATCGTCGACGACCGAGTTCTTTATGATCGGCTCGATACACTGGCACTGCGTAGGGATGTTGCATCTCTTTGCATTTTCTATCGAATGTATCACAAGGAGTGCTCTGAGGAATTGTTCGGATTAATTCCAGCCGCCAAATTTCACGAACGCACATAACATCAAAACTCACGATACCATCCTCATCATCTGGATGCTTGGCGGTCCACAACTGTGCGTTTTACTAGGAGTTTTCTTCCTCATGCAACTTCTCTTTGAATTATTGGACCTTCAAGAAAAGAGCTTACACCTTTCTAAAAGGCCGGCAATGCATCTGCAATTCCCCTGGTGTTGCAGTTGTTCATGGGCGGCGGTAAAAACTTACTATCAGGTGAGCTGCATGCTCGTTAGCCCCCTCTTCTTTAAAAAAAATGCTGTAAGTATAGTGGGATTGGAAACACACGTCATATTTCGCCATTAAGCAAAAATTGAGAGAGCTTGGTCGGTAAGTGTTAATACATGCACTATATTATAGTCCTGACCTTGCACCCTCGGATTTTTACATGTTTCGTTCTCTTCAGAATTCTGTGGGTTGTGTTAGGTTAACATTAAGAGAGGACTATCAAAACTACTTGCCGCATTTTTAAAAAAAATGAAAAATCTCAAGATTTCAACAGCTACGATTATGTCACTACCTAAGGTAGCAACAAGTTATCGAATAAAATGGCACATATATATTATAATTAAATGTAATTAAGCTTTGGAAAGAAAATATCTTGAATTTTTATATAAAATAGGGAGAAAGTTTTTCCCCGACCTATTATGTTTTTATACGATAGGGATAACCATCGCACGTTACACCAAATGGTAAAAGTATGTTGTGGTCCATAGAAGCCTACATTTATTCTCAATCAAGCATCAAAATACAGATGCATTGTAATCTTTGATGATTAACCTCGTTCTCGATTCCCTATACCCAACTTATTCTGCTATATTACGCTGATATTTTGTAAGCGCGGTCCTTCCCCGGTTGAGTCGACCCATTTAGGATGAGGACGATGATGATAATGTTATAATATATAATGATAATGATATCTTTTTATCTTGGAATTTAATTTTTAGCTCAGTCTCGCTAAATCTTGCTTCAATATAAACTGAAAGCATTATATAAAATGGCCTTTTTGCTGAAAATTTAAATGGGAAAAAGCATCGCACAAAAAGAGATCCTGTGTTATCTCAATAAAAGCGGATGTGTTATCTCCTGAACTCAAGGCACGTAAATCTCCATGGCTGTTGTAATACGGTCGACGCGTGTCCGATAAACACAGAGTAATGCACGATTGCAGAACTTACATGTAAATGCAACTTTTGCATTTTAATTTTCGTTCCAATATAATTCATCAGATTTCATTATATTTCATCAGAATATATTATATTACTAAAAATATTATTTTTGTGGTAGAACCAAGCTGCAGGGTATTATGTGTCTAGCACGAATGGGTCCGCTCACCCGTGGAAGGACAACGCTCGCAAAAAATACCAGCGTTACATACCAGAATGAAAATGCTTTTTATTGAAACGGAGACACTATTTTCTGAAAACAGAGTATTACATGTCAGCTCTTGATCGAGGATCTCTTGATTATTCCATATTAAATTGAAAATTTTTAAAACCCCCGAAAATAACCCTACCGCAGCTAAAAACCAGCTGATAAATCCGCGTCTACAACTCGATGCCTATGACTAAGAAGAAAAAATAATAATCAAAAATATCTCTGTCATTTCATTAGTCTTCTTAGACACGTCGAAGATAGACACGAACTTTGCAATATTATTAGACGTGGTCATTTTGATGTACAAGGGATTGATGAGGGGTCGAATTAAATTTCATATAATACTATAATATATTATTAGCTGCATATTCCTTGTGCTCGGAAAGCCTACATATACATAAAATACAATTGAAGTATATGTCTATAATATTGTAATAAAAGCGTATTATCGAGCTAATATTCCACTAATACATGAGTAACCATTATTAAATTTTTTGTCTATTTGTCTGTAACTTTCCGGAGTAAATGTTGACTAAGATACTCCGCTAGTCGCTAACGTCCTACACCTATAGGTTTCGGAGGATACTTCTACTGCCGTCTTTGCGGGTGCTGCTGGGATACTGTGGACTAAGGTTCAAAATTAAAATGCACGATCTATAAAATACAAATAGCAAGGCAGTGGCCAGCAGTTCGACTGATCGATTAAATCTTATAACTATTGTTTATTGACCACGGTTGTTGAATATGGTTGTTCAACTACGGTTGTTCACTATCGGTTGGTCACTATATATTTCAAAATATTTCTTTAAATTGTTCGGTAGTATCAAAATATCTATTAGTAGTAGCTGGTTTTCTTAACAGTACTGACTAGCGGCTATTATCAACTAAACTAGCTAATTTTATCACTTGTGTAACTGCGGATATCAGTTACCACTTTCTGCGACTAGCTATCACTTTCACTATATGTAACTGCGAATATCAGTTACCACTTTTTTCGGCTAGCTAACACTTTCACTATATGTAACTGCGAATATCAGTTACCACTTTTTTCGGCTAGCTAACACTTTCACTATATGTCTCTGCGAAAATCAGTTACCACTTTTTTCGGCTAGCTAACGCTTTCACTATATGTAACTGCGAAAATCAGTTACCACTTTTTTCGGCTAGCTAACACTTTCACTATACATAACTGCGAAAAGCAGTTACCACATTTTTCGGCTAGCTAACACTTTCACTATATGTAACTGCGAATATCAGTTACCACTTTTTTCGGCTAGCTAACATTTTCACTACATGTAATTGCGAATATCAGTTACCACTTTTTTCGGCTAGCTAACACTTTCACTATATGTAACTGCGAATATCAGTTACGAGCTTTTTCGGCTATATGAAAGCTCTCAAGAGACATTTTCAGATTCTCAGAATATTTCGTTGACAAATATCCTAACCTTTAGATATAATATATGTATATGCATAATATAAAGCCTATGTCGTTCTGGAATAATGTACCTTTCAAATGGTGAAAGAATTTTTCAAATAGTTCATTGGTTCTGTGGTTCGTATACAGACTCAAAACTTCGCATTCTCTATTTATAAAATTGGTATAGATTAACTTTCACTAATATTTTGTATTTTCTAAAAATATAAATAATTAATTTCATCCTTTTACGTAATACAAGATACTATGATAAAGCCACTCAAGTACGTAAGTTTAAATGTCTCCTTGATTTGGTGATTGAAAACGCAGCTGCTGATCAAGAGGTCCGCGGTTAATAACTGTAACACCCAGAAAATTTATATAATATTTTTTATAGGGTAATTGACTAATGAGCACTCAGTCCACTTAGTGGTTAGCGGATGCTGTGGCCTCTATATATCTATCCTTGATTAAGAATCAAAATATAGATGTGATGTCCCTGAGGATTAAGATCCTCTCTGTAAATCATTATGATTATCTCTAATATGAGATATCCTGCCACAGAAACATTAAGCTGCTATTTTACGCTCGTATTCTGTGACGGCGTGGTTCTTCCACCAAACCGATTTTTCGTGCTGCAACTGTAATATATCTGCAGTATGGGTCTATTACGCCCAAAAATGACTTTAAGTATTATTTTATTTGTTTCCAAACAATTTTACCCTTTCGCTTATAAATTGTTTTGGTTCGAAATACTTAGGTATGTTCGGTGTATTTTTAAAAGTTGAAAATAAATTTAATGTTGCCAAGTAGGCTAAAGTTTTCCAGCACATCTATTCAAGAGAATAAATTCAAATCTAGCGTGAGTCTCCCCTTGTGGTTTGTAATAAAACTTTATAAAACTGTGAACATGAAAAGGCTATGTAATAGAACAAAAATGACGGAACTTATTCCAAATTCAAAAGTATTTGAAAAAGAGAACGTTATTACGAGTACCTTAGAGTTATTACATAAATACGTAGATATTCCACACAAATGTACTTTGTGAACAGAAACTAGCTCAAATGTTGTGGTAAAATTAGGTAGAAAAATGTTAAAAATATAACCGTGGCAGCTCAGAAGGTAAGCGCTCGCTGTCCAATCGAACCCGGGTTCAATTCCTGACGTCATCAATGAAAAGTTTGTTCGCAATTTTGGGCGTTGATTAAACCCAACTTCGGCAGTGAAGGAAAATATTTTAAAGAAACCTGCATTTCTAAGAAATTAAAAAAGAAACTGTTTCAAATATATTATGTGAAGTACACCATCACGCACTATGGCAGCGTGGATATTTCTAGTCCTAAAACCCTATCATTAAAGGAGGAGGCATATGCCCAGCACCAGCCCAGCATTTTTTATGTCGTAGATCCGTGCTGCAGCTATATTAATAGTATAGTTGTAGCACGAATGGGTAAGCTAGCCCGGGGAAGGACCACGCTGTCACAGAATACCAGCGTAAAATAGCAGCTTAATGCTGCTGTATTTCGTATGGTGACTGTAGAGAACCGGAGACCGATTTTCTGGAAAAGAGGCATTCTATCTTAATCCTCGAGGCTGACAACGCATCTGCATTTTAATTCACAAACGAGGATAGATGTTTATGGGCCACAGCAACCACTTATCATCAGGTGGACTGTGTGCTCGTTTGTCACCCTAATTCATGAAAGTCACCGTTATATAAAACTAATTTAATGGATTTCATCGCACTTCATCATCATCATTACAGCCCTTCACAAGTCCACTGCTGAACATAGGCCTCCCCCAAAGAATGCCACAAAGCACGGTCCTGAGCCACCTGCATCCATCGACTTCCTGCAAGTCTTAACAGGTAGTCACTCCATCTCGTGGGGGGACGCCCTACACTTCGCCTACCGGTACGAGGCTGCCACTCGAGAACCTTTCTTCCCCATCGGTTGTCGCTTCTTCGAGCTATATGGCCGGCCCACTGCCACTTCAGCTTACTAATCCGTTGGGATATGTCGGTTACTCTGGTTCTACTGCGGATATCCTCATTCCTAAGTTTATCACGCAGAGAAACTCCGAGCATAGCCCTCTCCATAGCTCGCTGAGCGACCTTGAGCTTCCTCATACGGCCAGCAGTGAAGGACCACGTCTCAGTTCCATAAGTCATCACTGGCAACACACACTGGTTGTACAATTTCGTTTTCAGGTTTTGAGGTATGTCTGACGAGAAGATGTGTCGTAGCTTCCCGAACGCTGCCCAGCCGAGTTGAATCCGTCGATTGACCTCTCGGTCGAAGTTGGACTTACCTAGTCGGACTATTTGTCCCAGGTAAACATACTCGTCAACAACTTCGAGCTTAGTGCTCCCAACAACTACCGGCATAGGTGTGACATGGACATTGAACATGATCTTTGTTTTGTCCATGTTCATCTTAAGACCTATCCGTTGGGAAACACTATCGATGTCATTGAGCATAGTGCTTAGGTCCTCCAGCGATTCTGCCATAAGGACTATATCGTCGGCAAATCGTAGGTGAGTGATGTACTCGCCATTGATGTTGATACCGTATCCTTTCCAGTCCAGAAGCTTGAAAACGTCTTCCAATGCAGCGGTGAAGAGTTTCGGGGATATGACGTCACCCTGTCTTACACCTCTCTGCAATTGGATAGGTTTCGTACTCTGGTTCTGTACTCGGATAGCCATCGTAGCCCTACTGTACAAGCACTTCAACACTTCGATATACCGACAGTCAACTTGGCACCGCTGAAGGGACTGCAGCACCTCCCATATTTCGACGGAATCAAAGGCTTTCTCATAGTCCACATACGCCAGATATAGTGGCAAATTGTACTCTTCGGACTTCTGTACAATTTGCCGAAGGGTATGTATATGGTCTATGGTGCTAAAGCCCTTTCGGAAACCGGCTTGTTCGGGAGGCTGGAAGTCGTCAAGTCTGCGCGTGAGACGATTCGTAATGACTCTCGAAAACAGCACGTAGACGCGGCTCAGAAGGGAAATCGGTCTGTAGTTCTTCAAGAGAGCGTTGTCGCCTTTCTTGAAGAACAAGACCACCGCACTTCTGCTCCACGCCTCCGGTGTAATGCCACCATGGAGGACGGAATTAAAGAGCCTCTGAAGGACTTCAAGTACCGGTCTTCCACCCGCTTTCAGAAGCTCCGCTGTAATTCCATCCTCGCCTGGGGTCTTACCGTTTTTAAGGTGCTGGAGAGCCATTCTAATCTCGCTCAGACTGACGTCCGGGATATCTTCGGAATAGTGTCGGATGAGACTCGCTCTTGGATCGTTACTCACACTTGCGTGTGGCTCCAACGATGACGTGTACAACTGCCCATAGAACCTCTCAATCTCACTCAAAATCTCAGGTGTCCCGGAAACGATGCTGCCACATTCTGTCTTCAGCTTTGACAGTTGGCTCTTTCTGGCAGACAGATCTCTGGCAAAGACTTTGGAGCCTTGGTTCCGCTCGATCGCTTCTTCAATACGAGCTGTATTGAAGTTGCGTAAGTCCCGCTGCATGCATTTGGAGATCTGCTGTTCAGATGCCTGTATGCTGTCAAGTCTGTTGAAGAATGTAGCTTCATCTCCCGTCTAACAGCCATGAGATTAAGAGTGTGATCGGAGAGTTTTTGTGTTTTTCTGCGGCGGGTCTTGCAGAACTTAGCTCCGACCGCATGGACAGTTTCCACGAGCTTGTCATTCATATCGTCCACTTCATTGCAGTCTTCTAGGCACTGAAAACGGTTTTGTAACTCGAGCTGAAAGGTTTCGGGACTTTGGAACAGAGCACGAGGGGGACGTAGCGTTGACTTCATTAGACGAGACCTCTCCAACTTAACGTTTAGGTTCAGTGTGCCTCTAACCATTCGGTGATCGCTACCAGTTTTCACCCTCGCGATCACGGAGACATCACTGAACAGTTGTCGTCTGGTCGTCATAATGAAGTCAATCCATTTTTTGTCGAACCGTCGGGGCTCGAACAGGTCCACTTCGTGTGGGGCCGCTTCTGGAAGAAAGAGTTCATCATAAAGAGTCCCTCTTTCTCCATGAAGTCGGCCAGCTGCTGGCCCCTTGGGTTCCGTTGCCCTATTCCGAATTTCCCTACTTTCAGCTCACCGTTCTCTCTTGTGCCTAGTTTTGCATTGAAGTCTCCCATTAACACCGTATATTGGGTTTTGGAGGAATGCATGGCTCTAGAGATATCCTCATACATTTCCTCCACCTCCTGATCGGGGTGTGCCGAGGTTGGTGCGTAAACCTGTATGACCTTCAGCGAATACCGTTTGGTGATTCTGAGTATAAGGTACGCAACCCTCTTCGACACACTCCCGATCTTTACAACGTTGTTGACGAGAGACTTGTGGACGATAAATCCGACACCTCCTTGGGACAGATGGTCGCCCTCCCGGTGATAGAGCAAGTTGCCGGATTCGAGGATTACCGTGTCCTCCCCCTCTCTTCGGACTTCGGATAATCCTATAATATGCCAGCGCAACTTGTCTATCTCTTCTTCCAGCTCCACGATCTTCTCGTCAGTCCTCAGGGTGCGTGCGTTGTACGTTGCCAGGTCGAGTCGTCTAAGGTGGCAACCGAACCTCCACCGGAGATTCTTAGTACCCCCTGCTCCGCCGTTACCATGGTCGCCACCGTAGCCAGGAATAGCGGGGCCGCCGGGGACTGGGGGCCGTCTCTTTGTTACATTCATAGGGGGGTATTTGCCATAGTTGCCACGCTTGGCGAGCGGGTTGGCAACCGCAGTTCTTTTATTGTAATTTTGGCTATTATCAGGAAGATGCTGCTGCCCATCTCCTGCCTGTTTCCCTTTGTCGCCTTTTACGACACCCACGGGAGGGTATGGGGTAGTGGTATTCTTGACCGCCACTGCACGGCACCGCACTTAATTAAACTTATTTTTAATTCACAATGTTTTGTGTTTTTATAGCACCCACCCTCACGGAGGGACTAAGATGTTTGACATCCAGATGTCATTGTTAGCCTGGGCTGCTTTCAGCATTTGAATATAATTTTTTATCTTTGTGATAAAATTAGTGAAATAAGTTTTACTCAATGTCAGGTGTCATTACCGGTATAAGTTCTCTGCTGAACGCCAGTTGAAGTGAATTTTATGGTCGGCGTATTGACGTTCGCAGTACCAGAAGTTTCCCTCCTAGACGCTGCTGCCCGACGCCTATCTGTGTAATTGGTATAAATGAGTTGGTAAACCTCCATCTATCGGAAAACGTAAGACTTTTCGTGCATATAACATAGTCGACTTCTACGATACCCAAGGGACGAAATTGGGAGACGGATTCTTACATTTCACCACATGGTGTCCTTGAACTTGACTGCCTCGTAGGTATAGTGGTCGTAAACGCTAATCATTAGTTCCTGGGTTAGAATCCCGTGTCGGACCAAAATCAGTTATTGGACTTTTCTGATAAGAAAATATCAGTAGCAGCCCGGAGTTAGGGAACTAGCGGTGTTATAACCCCGTGCCATAGAAAGCACATATAGGCATAGGACCTACGCCTGATGTCTCTACGGTCGTGTTGGATTACCATCCCATCGGACTATGAGAGTGAGGGAATAGAGAATGCACCTGTGCTTGCGCATACACATTGAGCACTATAATCCTGTCATGCTCTGACGGCTACAATGTGTTGAGACTGGCCGCCGTGAGCCGCCGAGTCCAGTGACGTACCCTTCTTTGTCTTTCGATTTCCTATTAACTGTTTTGGCGTCTGTTCGCATCAAAACAAATATAAATTTAGTTTGCCTCTGGCAACAATGTTTACCATGTCACACTCTCCCCTACAAGTTCTCATGCGCTACACTTATGCTTACTTTAAATATCTGATTATATTTGAATGCGAACAAAGTTTGGAATGTCATTTCATAAACATTACAGTCATTCTAGACGAATTAATGGCGATTCCTATTGCATCCCTGTCTATGCCATTTGTTGATTAGGACAAGACCTTCCCTATATCGGGAAAAGCCAATGATCCCTTTTAGGGTTAATTACAATGAATAAGAAGAAATGTGCTTTGAAAACCGCACTATAATATTTAGATTATTGATGCCTAGAAACTGATAAACTTTAATTCAATACATAAATGTAATATCTAGCATGCTGTTTGCATGTTGATCAAAATGCAATTTATACCTAATGTTCAAATTATTTCCATTAACGTTTAACCGCATCTGTTTCACGTATCCATATTTGATGCTAATTAGCTTAATAATCAGTGTAACTTCTAATATAGAAGACATAACTTGCAATGATAGTAATTTGGTAACGATAGTTATGTATTATTATAGCTATTATTTAACATAAGTTATTTTATTTTTGATTTGTTTAAATCTACAGTTAAACTTTAAAATTGTTATATCTCTTATTTAAAAACATGCTTTTCTGTCATGTTTAAAAATTTGCAATGTTTTATGTGTATTGTAAGGACATAGGATAAGGAAATATAATAACAGGGCGCAGGTTCAGCCACACATGGAAAACTGTTTACATATCTGGGCCGGGGTTCCCCAGAGCGGCTCGAATTGTCGATGATTGAGTCCTATCCAATCGGCTCGATTCACTGGCGCTGCGAAGAAATGCATTTTGTTATTTGTAATCTATGACGTTTATAAAATAATACACTATATCTATTGCGCCACTATGCTGTTGCAAGCTACCGATTTTTCAAATAAAGTGTTAGTACGTATTGGGGTAACGTCGCCCCCACTCAGCGTGTGGAGAGGAACTTCACGGCCACTCAGCAGTCAGCTAGACCCTTCTCACCCCCATTAGCTGAGTGGCTGCGGCTGGGGTACCGCCGTCCCCCCTTTGATGGAGGCAGCCCTAGCTAGCTGCCGCCCTAGCTCCCACCACGGCCGCCTCCACTGAGCCTTTGAGCCGTCAGCATCCACTTGTTAAACTGTTCTGTTGCCGACGGCCTCAGTGAAGGCGTATAACCCGAGTGGCGACTGTTAGCGGTTCGCGCTCTATTGGATTCGGGTTCACAACGCTGTGTGGCCTCCACATGGTTGGTGGGAAGACTAGAGCTCCCCTGGAGCGTTGAATCACGCTGTCAAGGAGTATTAGATTTGGTTTTGGTCGAGCACCTAATTAATAATGCTTTAAATTAAAAATAAACATGCTTTGGGTTTTCCGCGAAATGTTTCATAGTTGTAGCGGTTGTGAGTAAAAATGTGAATTTAATATACTCCTTGAATACGAGTGCATATGTTCTGTAAAGATATTTGATCATTATGTTTGCTTGGTTGAAAAGAAAATTGAAATTGAGTAACACTATCTGTGCCGAAGGAAATAAAAATCAATCCTCTTTTGTTTTCACATTTTTGTTGGCATTGTCGAAGATATTTATTTGGAAAGAGAAATAGGGCTGTCTCTTATGTTCATCGTTTTGCTTAATTCGTCTGTTTTGATCTATGCGCATCGGCGCAAATTAATTGTTGCAATTTATTTTTAAGTTTACATAGTGGTTTTGAGTATTGTTACTTTTGAAACTTGGTTGAAGTATAAGCATAGAACTACCATTTGGAAAAGCCAGCTAGTTATGATATTATCAGATTGAAATTAGTAAATGGTTATATGGTAGATGGCTTGATTATGCCTACTTGCGTGAAAAATCATACTAAGGACTATCTGTGCGTTTCGTGTGCCTTTCCACTGAGGCCGTTCATTTGGAACTTGTAAGTGCCCTTAGCACTAAAGCCTTTGTGGCCATGCTGGGCCGCTTCGTATCGCGTCGCGGTTTGCGGACCTGATCCGGTCTGACTGCGGAACGAATTATAAGGGGCACGGATACATATTTGAAAGAGGTCGCCGAATTTCTGTCCGCAACAGGACTTATTTAGGTGCTGCGATGCCCAGGAAGGGCATGCAGTGGAGGTCCGATCCTCCGGCTTGTCCACATTGGGGCGGTATTTTTGAGGCGGTGGTTAAGGTTGCAAGATCTGATGGGGTTCCTAAGGTGGCCGAGGTTTTGGTTGTAGATTCGGTCTTGCAACGTGCCGTAGTGACCCTATCCCGTTTGCCAATTTACTCGCGGACATAAGTCCTTATGTCCGGGACGGGAGTTTGTTTAGGCCCAAACATATGCATTTGAAACGGCATCCAATAGCGACTAGCGATCAGTTGCTTGAACGCCGCGGCTCTGTCGACTACTTGTTTGTTTGCGACCGCTGAATCGGTTGTGCGCGGCCAGTTTTGGGTTTGATGGTCTAGAGTTTGAGTAATTGTGGCGCGTCGGAAGTTAATCAATGCAGCGCAGTCACTAGGACAGCGTGGTCGCGTACCGTATAACCTCTAAGAGTGTCGGTTTTTGTTAGCAAGCTTATGCAACGACGAGGAGTTTGTTGAGTCTAGAAAAATAGATTGTCTGCGCGGACGCCTGGTTGATTAATTGTTTTGGAAGTTAATATTGATTGCGATCAGACGTCCAGTCTTTGATTCGTGTGGAATTTACTCTTGCAGTTATTTCGCTTGACTCGTGAGGTCGCTTTAAGATTGCTTCTATTTGAGTTATCTTTTTTGTGCGTTTACGCGATAACGAGGCCGTCTAAGTGTTGAGTGATTAAATTAACGTACCTTTGTTTGCAAGTAATTTACGTCCATTTGTATAGTCATTGCATTTTGAAGCGCATTTGCAATATTTACGCATTTTTTGCTCGTGTGGACTGTTAATATAGTATGAAAGAATTTTAGTTTATTGTGTGGAACGTGGAACTTTGTGACCCGAGAGAAGGTCGCATTCGGTTTCTAGAACTAATTTGTTGCTAAGTGAAAACGGAAGTTGAACTTTGCTCAACCGTTAATTAGTTGTGCCGTGTGTCACGTGTTTGATTACGATTAACGGGGATTTAGTTGAGTTTGAAGTTAATTAAATGTACAATAAGGTTGATAGATTGAAAGAGTGTACAATAAAGTTGATAAACTTAAATAGTGAAATGAAGTCAGCAGTTTTCAATTGGTGACGTCCGCTGGAGTGATAACACATCGTGGGGCAGCATCGGACCAGGCCGCTGCCCGATCACCTCGGTGAAGTCAGGTCACACATATACTCACCTTCTAACACAAACTTACATGCACCTACCTACCGCCTGAACGAGCCTTGTGGTCAGTCTTAGCTTCGGAACCAGGTACGTCCTATTTATCTACCTAGCCTTAGATACTACATATCCATTGGCCATTTGGGCCGTCCTTTGTTGCCCGTAGATTGGATTACTCATGGGCCCTAGTCCAGTCAACCTTTGTCGGGACAACTCAGGGCGTGAACAGTACGTTCCTGGCCGCTACAAGAGTTTCATTTAATCGGTTATGGGCCCAGTCGCGGTAAAGTAATAGTATGGTTTTTGCACAGTAATTGCAGCAAATTATCCAAAGGGCAGGGATCATTACGACGATTGGATATTCGCCTAATCGTGGATGGGTAAGAAGCCAGATGCGAGTCACATCAGTCTTTGGCAGCATATTCATGACATATATACACAGAATCTACGGATATTTTATATTTCATCAAATATCTTTAAATGTACGAAGAATTTTTTGATGTAGTAAAAAGAAGAAAGATAGGTTATTTTAAGGTCTTTCATAAAAATTAAAAACCATTTTTTTTAATAGCCTTAGAAAATTTGTATGATAGAAAAAAATTATTTTTTCTTATAAAAATATTAATATAAATTAAAATTTAAAAAATCTTATAAAATCTAATTATTAATAATCAATGTTGCCATCTCTTACATTAACTATACATAGAAATTGATTGTTTCTACTTAAAATTATGTTGTCAAAGTCTTGCTGCGATATGAGGTCCCATGTTCTTTACAAGTGTTAGTAAAGTTGTTGCTCCTTCGTCAAATTTGGTGGAAAACCCCTCAAAACTTTTTGATGTAACATGCCCCAGGCATTCTCGATAGGATTTAAGTCAAGCGACTGTGCAGGCCAATCCATAACCTGAATATCGTGGTCTAGGATAGCGGCCGACACCAGCCGCGCCGTATGGGAAGGAGCATTATCGTGCAAGAGTGGTAATTCCTGGCCCATTTGGATTCTGTGTGGGGCAATAACATGCTTTAATAACTTCTCGTTGTATTTTTGTGCAGTCATGCTGCCTTGAGTCCAAACGAGCTGGGTTCGTCCACCAAGATGAATTCCTGCCCACGCTAAGATTATCTCGCCTCGGTATGAGTGTACTTTATGAGGGTGCCGTAGATGCCTAACTCTCCCTGGAGTTCCCCGAACGCGTGTTCTACGTGAATTGGGATGAAATCTAAACCGGAACCTATCGGTGAACAGCAACAAAGATCATTGTTCGTCACTCCACAGTAAATGGTTCCGAGCCCACAAAAGCCGACAACCGCTGTTACCACGTCCCAACACTGGTACACGGAGCGGTCTTCGAGTATGAACACCAACTTAATGTTACCTTCTTTGCACGGTTTTGTTGCTTACCAGCAGCTGTTGGTTCTCCTGGAGCCTTTGTAGTAGATGCATCGCTGTGGTATTGGGTTGTTTTCTGACGGTCATTTGAAGAAATTGATCCTGTTTCTACGTAGTAACACGATATCAACCCGTGTGCCATTAAGCAACATCCCCAATACTGCGATAACGTAACCACAACCTTGATATCACGTTTTAGCTGGTGTGTAAGGCCTCAGCAACGACGCGTTGAACAGCACTATTTTTTAACTTTCCTACGGCTCGTAACATTTCATCTCGACTCAAATGACGATATGACGTGAATCTTAAAGCTCACACGGCACGTTAATTAAAAAAGAAAAACAATCTAATCTCTGTTCATTGATTAATATCGTTAGAACAATTTCAGTTTTCCTTAACGTAACTAATTATTAACAATTTTGCCACCGTATTAATTTTTTGCTTTTTTATTTACATTTTTAAATACTGAAAAAAGAATAAAAGAGGTTTATAAATTTTTATAGAAACTAAAACATTTTAAACTATAAAGTCGAATATAGTTTAAGAATAAGGTATATATAAAAACGTCTCAGATGGGACAAAAAGTAAAGAAGATCTTTTTTGTTGGTTATGCAGACAGCAATAAAGGCTACGGACTATTTGATCCCCTAAAATGTACAGTGATAATAGCAAGAGATGTCCTAGTAATGGAACGAGAAAATAAAAGCATGACATTACAGGTAATAGTACAAGAAACAAGTGAGGAAATATAGGATTCAGTGGGCAAAGAATAGTCTAAATGTGATTCTAATATAAGCGTTGAAGATCAGAATGACAAACATGATTTGACATATGTTCCTGAAGAAGACTCGAGTAATTGAAATGACAGCTTCCGTGAATCATTGACATTGACATCAGATGACAAAGAGTTCAGTGCTCAGCTATAATGCACTGAGATATTGGAAAAACTTACCAGAAATAAACCAGATTACTATGGCTATACCAGCGTGTGTATTGTGGATACGTTCTCTGGAGAAGAAATATCTCTGGATTATGCTGTGAATGGACCAGAAGGGTAACAATGTCTGAATGCAATCAGTAAAGAATTACAGTCATTTAGTTAAAAGGATGCATGGGAATTGGTGGACAAATCAGTGAATAAAACAGTAGTATAATGCAAGTGGGTATTGTTGTATATTGTGGGTATATTGATATTTTGTGTGGATACTGTACCTTCATAAATATAATAAATCAGTGTTGAACCAGCTAGCGTTTATTTTATTACATAGTGGCAGCGGTGTTGAAAATAAGTTACATGGTCAATGTAAAAGTAACATATATAATAGTAACATATATGATAGATAAGGGAATTTATTTTTGACGTAAATTGTTTACTTTGTGTAAAAGTAAGTGATGGAACACGCGCGACCTCCCGTAGAATTATTACTCTAAGGCGGCCCCGCTGCTCGAGCAGACTCATGGCGCAAGTGGCGGAAACAATTTGAGGTGTTTCTTAAAGCCTCGGGAGTGGCTAACGAGGAAAGTTCAGTGCAGGCTAGTTTACTGGTCAACCTCATTGGATCGCCGGGTTACGAAATCTATTCGACCTTCACGTACCTCAAGGACGAAAGTGAAGACGATATTAAGTGTTTGTTGAAAAATTTTGAAAAGTATTTTGGGACAAAACCTAATGTCACGTTATCCCGGTTTAAGTTTTTTACGCGAGGCCAAGAGGAAGGCGAAAATAAAGATCAATATGTTACTGCACTAAAATTGCTAAGTCAATCTTGTGAGTTTGGTAATCTAAATGAAAGCTTAATACGGGACAGAATTGTCTGCGGTATCATAAGTAACATTGTACGTGATCGGCTACTTCGTACGGATGATTTAACATTAGAAAAGGCGGTCCAGATATGTCAAGTGGCAGAAATATCGAAGGAGGAAAGTTTATGCATCGAGAATGGTCCTGGCGGTAGTAAAATGCGAGTTGATGCTGTAAGGGATGCAAGCGGTCGCAGCTACGGTGGTGTATGACGCAGTCGTGGAGTAAGATCGCGCGAAGCGAGGCGCAGCGCTCGTGGCCGCGGACCGGGGTTCGGTGCCGGTTTGGCGACTTCGCGAACACGCTGCTTGTCATGTGGCAATGGTTGGTGCTCCACTGACGACCGGTGTCCGGCGCGGGATGCATTGTGTTATGTGTGTGATAAAAAAGGGCATTTCGCTAAAGTGTGTGTGCATAAATATACATTACGCGATAATGTTTTAAACTTGAATGTGTTTGAGCCCGAAAACATGTCCGATGCCGAAAAGTTCTATTTGGATATGATATTAAGCCAGGATAAAAAATGTAAGTTACCTAAAGAATGGAATGTTATTTTTCAATGTAATGGTAGACAAGTGCAATTTACACTAGATACAGGTTCTATGTTAAATGTAATTTCGAAAAATGATTATTTAAACTAAGGCATGTCGATTCATAAATTAAAATATTTTAACAAATGTGTACAATCTTTTACTGGTAATAATTTACCTATTCTGGGCATGTACGAATTACCATTTATTTATAAAAGTAAACATTACATATTACCATTTGTGGTAGCAGATTAAAACTGTCAAAATGTTCTGGAATTGGAAGGCTGTGTCATGTTAGGACTCGTATCCCGTGTTGACGGTATATATATACATAAATATTCTGATCTCTTCGAAGGACTGGGTAAGTTACCTGGACAGTATTCTATTGTCGTAGATAAAAATGTACAGCTAGTGATTTGCCCTACTAGGAAAATACCACTGGGGATGAAAGACAAACTCTTAGCAGAGTTACGTAGGATGGGAAAATTAGGCGTTATCAGGAAAGTCACTCATTTTTATTTTATTACAGGTATTTGACAAAAAAGTAAATTATGAGGTTGAAGTGAAATATAGTGCCAGGCTTGTGGAAAAAGGATTCAGACAGAAAAAAAGGTACAAACCTTAGGGAACCTTCTCCCCTGTGCTCAGGTACTTCCTTAAGATTACTATTTTCTTTATATTTAGATCAAAATTTAAACGTTGCATACTTGGATGTTCCAACTGCATTTCTAAACGGCTTATTAGATAAATCTATTTCAATGGAAATACCACTTTGTTCCGATTTCCCAGATAGTCAAAATAAAGTTCATAAACTCAAAAGAGCAATTATATGGATTGAAATAATCGGCTTAAGCTTGGTATCAGAAGATCGAGTTATTTTTACTGGAATTAGGTTACACCAAGTATCAGTAAGTACCGTTTTTATTTATGAAGTGCAGTGGAAACACCATGATTTATATTGCATTATGTGAAGATAATTATTTTTTGTATTTTACAACTGTAAATGATAAATTAAAAACTGAATTAAAACAAAATTTAATATAAAGGATTTAGGTCAAACAAAGAAATGCCTTGATATGAGTTTTTTAAGTGGTAGAGCCACATAGTTGTAGCGCGAACTGGTCGGTTCGACCGGGGAAGGACTACGCTCTCACAGAATACCAGCGTAAAATAGCAGCTTAACGCTGCTGTGTTTCGTATGGTTAGTGTAGAGAACCGGAGACCCTTTTGACTGAAAAAGAGGCATTTTTTTTAAATCTTCTAAAAACGTTACCCTCACACTAGGATTTTCTCCTGTGTCGTGGAGGCAGTTTAAATCTTAGTTCATTCTATCTTAGTTCTTAAGTCTGACAACGCATCTGCATTTTATTTCGCCAACGAAGATAGATATAGATGTCTACGGGCCACAGCAACCACGTGGAACTGTTTACTACCGGCGATTTTTCTGGACCGATATGACTTAGGGAACTGCAAGAAAAGAGCTTATTCCTTTTTGAAAGGCTAACAACTCACTAGCAATAACCCTGGTGTTGCAAATATTCATGGGCGGCGGTATTCACTTACCATCAGATGACCCGCATGCTCGTTTGCCCCCTCTTCTATAAAAAAAGAAGCGTAGTTACACAAAATCGAATACCTGGTTTCCAGCAAAAAGGCTCTTCGTTTCTCTACACTCACAATACGAAACACAACATTAAACTGCTACTTTACAGTAGTAATCCGTGAGAGCGTGGTCCTACCCCGGTAAAGTCGACCCATTCGTGCAGCGTGGCTCTACCGCGTAGCCACCAACCCTGCCAAACGTGGCTACCATGGTAAAGTTCCACATATGAAGCAATATTTATGAATGCCTATGTTTATATGTAGCAGCGGTCTTTGGATGTGCTGTTACGAATGAAAATGATATACGTATTAAGTAAATACCATCCAAATTATTGCTTAGAACAAATAAGCCACCGACCCTCCGTTACTACAACAATACTTTTAAATAGAAATACTCCCCCATATTTGAAGTCTGTTCAAAGTAATTTTAATATTTGTATAAATTGAACTTTTAAGTTGTTTGTTTATTTTGTCAGGGCGTTAATTGCCTCTAAAACAGCCTTTTTGCTTTGAATTTTATTTTGTATTTCCCATTAAAATTGTCACTGGAATTATTAACAACTTTTAGGAAACTTAAAGTAACTCCTTTCCCGTCAAAAAAGAAAGAAACGTCGTTCTTCATAAATTTATTTTCACGTACAGTATTTCGTTGATCATGAGGAAAGTTTGCTATAGTTGTCAAGCTTGGCACGCGGGATGGTAAACCAAGTTTTTTTTTTCTTCAATTTTTTGATACAAAGACGTTGCGTCTTCTTCTAGTTTGTTTCCCCTTGTCGCCACTACGACATTTACGAAGCGATAAGGGGTATATCCCCCTTGTGAACAAATTGACGAACAAATGAGACATACTAAAATTCGTTCATTTTCGGCATAATTGCACTTCTAGAAGGTGCAAAAAACTATTTTTGTTCAAGCCTTGTGAAGTTGTGGACTTTAAAAAATCAACCAGCCTACCTAGGCAATAGCCATGTACTCTGCACAACACGATTATACTATAACTCATCTGTCTTCGAAACAAATGTGGATCCAATTGGGTTTTATAGTGTATTTTAAATGTACTTTAAGATTTTGAAATTATAATCATTTCAAAAATGGTCAAAGTTTATTAAAATCTGTTTTATTTTGAAATGTTTTCTTCCGGTTTCCTAGAAGAAAAAGTACCGTAATTTCGAAATTGATTTTATTATGAAAAGAACAGTCGTTGAACATTCAATTTTCGACATAAATTACTATATAATAACATACTTTTAATTTTGTAGGCCTATATTCAGCTCATAAAGATGATGGTAATGAAAGCACATCATTCAAATGGCGCTGATCCAATTTTGTATATTTATATTAAATTTCGAAGACAAATTTCAAAAACTCGAAAAATAAATATTAAGTATCAGTAGCAGGTGCGAAGTTTGTCTGTTCAAGAAAATACATTTAAATAGAGTGCAAAATTCTCGCTTTTGGGTTTATGAACTTAAATATTATAAACTGAAACTGCAGTCCAAATATTCACTAGGATAAAGTTTGCTATTTCTATTAGAACTAAATGTTAGAGCCGGCTCCGTGGCGCAGTGGCTTAGCAATGAGTTACTGCGCTGGGGGCCGCGGGTACGAATCCCGCACGGAACAAGTATTTCTATGGCCTACAAATAATTGTTCCGGGTCTGGATGTTTGTCCTTGTGCAATTTGTGTTTGTAAACTGCCTCCACGATACAGGAGAAAATCCTAGTGTGGGGGTAACGTTTTTATTAAAAACAAGAAAACAAAAACAAGGTCGCACTAAGTTATTACAACAGGTAGTCGTTCTATTTAAAGTAGCGTGTCTTGCATTCATTTGTTCTTCTTTTATTTATAAAACTGCAGTGAAATACGAACTTAAAGTCCACCTGTAAGTAACTACTGCATGAACACTTGCAGCCAACTTCAAACAAGGAAGGTTACAAATGCGTTGTCACCTCTGAGGACGAAGATGGAATACATACCTCACCACCTGTATTTTAACTAGCTCATTATATAATGATTTTTAAATTTACGCGAACACTAGACAATGAATAAAACTACTTCTACGGATCTTATCGCGTTTAATTAACTTATTTTATATTCCCGACGTTTCGGTTGCTTCAGTTGCCTACCCGTTGAAGACCGCATCTCAATTGTAACCTCTGGAACTAGAGGAAAACAACATGTCAGCAGAATATGCAGTATTACTTAGACATTGTCTTACATCTGGCTATCTATTGTGGAAGGAAGAGTTTTACAAGCAAGTAGAGGGTGTTGCGATGGGCTCACCGGTATCTCCCATTGTCGACGATATTTTCATGGAGGACTTTAAGGAGAAAGCCCTACTTACTGCACCAGTAACTCCAAGTTTCTACAAGCGGTACGTAGACTACTTTCACAATTTTACCATCAGACAAAGTAACTGCATTTTTAGAACATCTAAATTCCATAAACTCTAAAATTCAATTTACTATGGAGTTAGAGGCAAATAATTCTTTAGCTTTCCTAGATGTATTAGTTATTAGAAATCCCGATAATACCATAGGTCACACTGTGTATAGAAAAAAGCCCATACAAACCGATATTTAAACGGTGAATCCCACCACCACCCTTCACAGTTAGCTACCGTGGGCAAATCTTTGTTACAGAGAGCACGAGGGATCTGTGACAGCAAACACCTGGTCGCCGAGCTTCAGCACATCAAGCAGGTCAAGCCGAGTGAAGCTGGCCACAGTCGAGCGTGTGCCTGCTGTACAACCATATGTCAGAGGTGTCACAGACAAGATTGGCTACATCTTGAAGCGAGCTTTATTAGAACATTCTTCAAGCCACCGAAGAAGATTAGTCAGTTCTTACCAACCATCAAGTCCAATATTCCTCTACAAGATGCAGGAGTGTACAAGCTTGATTGTGAGTGTGGTCTCTCATATATAGGGTAAACAAAACGATCGAGATAAGTCCGTGTAAAAGAACACATAGCTGAAGTGAAGCACCAACGATCCGGGAAGTCTGCAGTTTGTGACCATATCCTAGACGGCCCCCGCCATTACATTAGATTTGATAAACCATAAAGTCTCGCGAAAGAACATCGATTCCTGCCAAGGAGGATACGTGAGGCTATTGAAATTAAAACATCCTAATTTCAATAGAGAGGGAGGCTGGGTACTACCTGCTTGGGATCCTATTATTCATAAAATTAAAACTAAACCCAAGCATACCACTGCAAGACTTCAAGACACAGTAAGTTCATTCTGCGTAGATCGGACCAAAATTAATAATAAAAAAGTCTAAGGTACGCCGGGTTAACTCTGATATCGGGACGTCAGTCACCTCAGTCCCCCGTGACCATGGTTGCTGGAAAGCAACAGAAAGGTCGGGAATATAAAATAAGTTAATTAAACGCGATAAAATCCGTAAAAATAGTTTTATTCAATAGCTCATTATATTTTTCTAGTCGGAATACAGCAGTGCAGACTACCATTTGGAAGCAGATATTGGTCAGTCTAAGAATTATGTAGGTCTTCCGTTGTAGAAAGAATTTTCTTAATCGGTACGCTTCACAGGCGGGTTGGCGACCGGAGTATGTGTGAGATGAATTGTACTATTAATTTATTTTATACGATAAGGGTGACAAATGAGCACACATTCCACTTGATGGTAAGTGGTTGCTGGGGCTCATAGACATTCACATTTATACTGGATTGCGAATCACAATTTAGATTCGTTGTCACCCGTGTGAACTAAGATGGAACGCCTCGTTTCCAGAAAAAGGAACCTCCAGTTCTCTACACTCACCATACGAAAAACAGCAGCGTTAAGCTGCTATCTTACGCTGATATTCCGCGATACCGTGGTCATTCCCCGGTTGAGGCGACCCATACGTGCCACAACTATACTACTAATATAGCTGCAGCATGGCTCTAACGCGTAATATATATGAAGTGAGAGCTTGGTCTGATCTGGCTTATCCGTGCTGCAGCCTGATTACAATGCTGCAGGGTGATTTACCACTCCCCACTTCTAGGCACAGGTATCCTCTCATTTCTGAAAGTGTTTTAAGGCAAAGTAATGTCCGCTACCCCAAATTTACAGCCAGTACGTAGCCCATGAGCTACCATGGCTTGCAATAGTATAAATCATCTAAATATCTAATTATATAATTATGTGTACCGACCGTTAATGTTCCAGCACTTAAGCCTATAGCACGCCTCATAAAGCGAAGCTTTATTTTTGGTAATGCATTACTATCCACACGTCAAAGTCACGCAATTTTGTGTTCTTAAAATACCTGTATCATAGTTATTGCACTTATACGATAATACAAGTAGCCGTAAATCAAGAAAATGCTCTAATTAATCCATCTTATATTTTCTAAAAAAAATAATATAACATTGCTACTTTGAAATAAAACGGATTGAAAAACATTAAGGGGACGTCCGGATGTTGATTTTGTATAGAATAGAATAATTTTTATTCAATATACATTACATGTGTAATTCTTATTGAAAGTCATTTTTTACTTTACCACTGATTCGAAAAAAAACCCTCTGTCCTGGAAAGAACCAGCAAGAAACCCAGCGGGACTTCTTTTTAAAATAAATTTTACATTATAAATGATAACGAACTATTTACAAAATTTATTTTAGAAACTGCTTGGAAGCGACCACCTCATTCCCAGGGGTTATTATCAACCATGTATTCATTTAAACTATAATAACCCTTTTTATACAGTTTCAGTTTAATAAAACATTTAAACTTGGTAATAGAGAGAACCTGTACACTTTCCGGGACCTTGTTGTAATAGTGTATACATTGCCCTAAGAATGAATTACTGACTCTGTGGAGTCGAGAAACTGGCATTACTAGCTTGTGTTTGTTCCTCATGTTTACAGAATATATATCACTTTTTTTACTAAAACTATCGTTGTTTTTGTGAACATACATTAAATTTTCGTAAATATACTGAGAGGCCAAAGTTATTATATTTATTTCTTTAAATTTATCGCTAAGAGACTCTCTCGGTTTTAGATTATAAATTGCTCTAACGGCCCTCTTCTGTAAAACAAAATTAGTTTCTGAATCAGCCGCATTTCCAAATAGAAAAATCCCATAAGACATTATGCTATTTCCATAACTAAAATAAACTAATCTAGCTGTCTCGACATTAGTGAGAACTCTAATCTTTTTTACAGCATAGGCTGCAGAACTTAGTCTGCTTGCTAATTTGGATATATGGGGTCCCCACTGAAGCTTTGCGTCAAGAGTGATGCCAAGAAAAACAGTGGATACAACAGGGCTCAATTCCTCCCCATTTAAAAACACATCGGTATTCAGATTTTTAACATTCGTTGTTGTAAATTTAACACAATTAGTTTTATTTCCGTTCAAATGCAGATTATTAACGTTAAACCAATGCACTAATTTTGATATAGCATTATTCACTTCGTCACATTTAAATGATTGACGTTTAAGTTTAAAAATCAAAGACGTATCATCAGCAAATAATACTATATCATGTATATCTATATCTGTCTGTACCTGTACTATATCATGTCTGGATAAATCCCGAAAAAAATTGTCTTATCAAGACCGCGTCTTTTTTATCAGCTTCAGAATTACATCATCTGTTTCCCTATTTAATATGTTTATATTAAATTGAAAATTTTCAAAACCCCCGAAAATAACCCTACCGCAGCTAACAATCCAGTTGATAAATCCGCGTCTACAACTCGATGCCTATGACTAAGAAGAAAAAATAATAATCAAAAATATCTCTGTCATTTTATTAGTCTTCTTAGTCACGTCGAATATAGACACGATTTTTGCAATATTATTAGACGTGGTCATTTTGATGTACAAGAGATTGATGAGGGGTCGAATTAAATTTCATATAATATTATTATAATATATTATTAGCTGCATATTCCTCGTGCTCGGAAAGCCTACATATACATAAAATACAATTGAAGTGTATGTCTATAATATTGTAAATAAAGCGTATTATCGAGCTAACATGCCACTAATACATGAGTAAACATTATTAAAATTTTTGTCTATTTGTCTATCCGGGCTAATCTATGAAATGGCTAAACCAACTAGTGCCGGACGGGCGTAACTTTCCGCAGGAAATGTTTTATTTATACTCTTTATTGCACATAAAACTACACAACATCATCATCATTACAGCCCTTCACAAGTCCACTGCTGAACATAGGCCTCCCCCAAAGAATGCCACAAAGCACGGTCCTGAGCCACCTGCATCCATCGACTTCCTGCATATCTTACCAGGTCGTCACTCCATCTAGTGGGGGGACGCCCTACACTTCGCCTGCCGGTACGAGGCTGCCACTCGAGAACCTTTCTTCCCCATCGGTTGTCGGTTCTTCGAGCTATATGGCCGGCCCATTGCCACTTCAGCTTACTAATCCGTTGGGCTATGTCGGTCACTCTAGTTCTACTGCGGATATCCTCATTTCTGAGTTTATCACGCAGAGAAACTCCGAGCATAGCCCTCTCCATAGCTCGCTGAGCGACCTTGAGCTTCCTCATCCGGCCAGCAGTGAAGGACCACGTCTCAGTTCCGTATGTCATCACTGGCAACACGCACTGGGCGTACAGTCTCGTTTTCAAGTTTTGAGGTATACCTGACGAGAAGATGTGCCGTAATTTCCCGAACGCTGCCCAACCGAGTTGAATCCGTCGATTGACCTCTCGGTCGAAGTTGGACTTACCTAGTCGGACTATTTGTCCCAGGTAAACATACTCGTCAACAACTTCGAGCTTAGTGTTCCCAACAACTACCGGCATAGGTGTGACATGGACATTAAACATGATCTTTGTTTTGTCCATGTTCATCTTAAGACCTATCCGTTGGGAAACACTATTGAGGTCATTGAGCATAGTGCTTAGGTCCTCCAGCGATTCTGCCATAAGGACTATATCGTCGGCAAATCGAAGGTGAGTGATGTACTCGCCATTGATGTTGATACCGTATCCTTTCCAGTCCAGAAGCTTGAAAACATCTTCCAATGCAGCGGTAAAGAGTTTCGGGGATATGACGTCACCCTGTCTTACACCTCTCTGCAATTGGATAGGTTTCGTACTCTGGTTCTGTACTCGGATAGCCATCGTAGCCCTACTGTACAAGCACTTCAACACTTCGATATACCGACAGTCAACTTGGCATCGCTGAAGGGACTGCAGCACCGCCCAAATTTCGACGGAATCAAAGGCTTTCTCATAGTCCACATACGCCAGACATAGTGGCAAATTGTACTCCTCGGACTTCTGTACAATTTGCCGAAGGGTATGTATGTGGTCTATGGTGCTAAAGCCTTTTCGGAAACCGGCTTGTTCGGGAGGCTGGAAGTCGTCAAGTCTGCGCGCGAGACGATTCGTAATGACTCTCGAAAACAGCACGTAGACGCGGCTCAGAAGGGAAATCGGTCTGTAGTTTTTCAAGAGAGCGTTGTCGCCTTTCTTGAAGAACAAGACCACCGCACTTCTGCTCCACGCCTCCGGTGTAATGCCACCATGAAGGACGGAATTAAAGAGCTTCTGAAGGACTTCAAGTACCGGTTTTCCACCCGCTTTCAGAAGCTCCGCTGTAATTCCATCCTCGCCTGGGGCCTTGCCGTTTTTAAAGTGCTGGAGAGCCATTCTAATCTCGCTCAGACTGACGTCCGGGATATCATCGGAATAATGTCGGATAAGACTCGCTCTTGGATCGTTACTCACACTTGCGTGCGGCTCCAACGATGACGTGTACAGCTGCCCATAGAACCTCTCAATCTCACTCAAAATCTCAGGTGCCCCGGAAACGATGCTGCCACATTCTGTCTTCAGCTTTGACAGTTGGCGCTTTCTGGCAGACAGATCTCTGGCAAAGACTTTGGAGCCTTGGTTCCGCTCGATCGCTTCTTCAATACGAGCTGTATTGAATTTGCGTAAGTCCCGCCGCATGCATTTGGAGATCTTACACAACACAGCACTCGACACAACACAGCAAACTTAAATTTATCAACGAATGTACAATTAGGTGGCCTTATCGCTAAACAGCGATCTCTTCCAGGCAAACCTTAGTGAAGGAGATAATTTTCATTTAAATATATAGAAGTGTGCATAAATAGTAGATAAACAAGCATATATTAAAAATAATATTATATATATATCTATACACATAAACAAATATATACATACACACATACATATACACATATACCTACATATACATACATAGAGTACATACACTTTTAAAAATATTTCTGTAATACATTATAATTATATATCATATACATAAACCTTATCAAGAAAAGTAGATATGACAAAAAAATATATTAAGTAGAACACATATTTAAGGTGTCATAAACGAATCATTATTTGAGTTATTGTCATTGAACAAGGCAGAAATCATAATAAGTCTTTCTTTTAATAAATAATGAAAATTATAAAATAAAATAAGGTATTTCGTTTATATATATTGTTACAATAATAATAATAATAATAATAATAATAATAATAATATATTAGATAAATATGAATAATATGAATAAATAAGAAATAAACTAAGTCTCCTTTACCAACCAGCGTTACTAGAAGATCGCAAATCGCAACTAATCAATCAATAAATGTTACACTTCATACGTACACAACATTTACAGCAATACGCAGTAAAAACATTTTATAAGCTCAACAATATTACAAACATAAAGAAAATAATTAACAGTAGGTCTTAAAAGTAAACAAACTAAATTTATTGAACTCTTCTACTACGCAAATAAGGTAATGTAAAACTTAATACGAGTTGGCTGTATGATCATCAACCTTTGCCTTTATACATAAACAAGATTTACTTTGACAGTTTTAAATCAATGTCAAAATTTGTAATTTTACCCTTTACATTCATATCTAACAATCGAAATAATTTTACCTTTGAAACAGAAAAGAAAATACAATTAGTAATAATTTTGAAGTACCGGTAAAACAGTAAACACACACATATACTGAGCAATAATAAATCTTAAAGTACATATACCAATGGATAAAACACTAATGATTACACTACTTATACAAAGGGAGATATCTTTATTTAGCTATCTTAAGTACCTAGCTTTAGTAATAAATATAACAAACTAGTCTAAAAATACTAAAGTACTTAGCTTTATTATGAAATATAATAGAGAGAACAAGGGTAATAATTTTGATGTGTCAGTACAACATAGCAAATGTTGTCATATGCTTAAGTAATAATACAACTTAAAGGAACTATGTTAATAAATAAATCACTTAAACAACTATAGTACAAAGAGAAATATTTACTTAGGATATCAGTCTAAAGTACCTAGCTTTAGCAAGAAATACAATAAAGTAGCCTAAAATTTTGAAGTTCCAGTACAACACAGCAAACACAGTCATATGTGGAAGTAATAATTCAACTTAAAGTACTTATGTTATTGAATAAATCACCCAAACGATCAAAGTACAAAGAAAGAAATATTTACACTTAGGTAACAATCTGAAGTACCTAAGTTTAGTAGGGAATATATTAAAGTAGCTTAAAGACTCTAAAGTACTTAGCTTTATTATGAAATATAATAACAAGAACGAGGAAAAAGAACACTACATCATTGAGAAAAATGGCAGATCAATAAAATGCATTGCAGACTGCATTTGAAGAGGCATGTTATAAAGTTATTTTGCCTTAATAATTCTCTTAGATCTAGCAGTAGAAATAATCTTGCTTCCCTTAGCACGATCCTCGCCAACACTCTTCCCCGAAAGTGACAACCCTTCCGAATCACTGGTAGAACAGGGAATCGATTTCAGATCAGCGAATGAGGTGGCGGTATATCGCCGACCATTGGAACCAACCATGACTATACGACCGTCTTTTGTCCAACATTTATTAATGCCAAACTGATTACGAACAGCTAAGAAAAGGTCATGTCGAGTCTTGGTCAAAAATTCTGATGCAGTAATACCAGTATTTTTGAATGCAGCTTTCGAATACCAAATGAAATTTTTATTTTCAATATTATTAAACTTGACTAGAACAGGACGTGGTTTACCTTCTTTAGAAATGCCTAAGCGATGACATCTGGTGATTACATCAGTATTTATATATGTCATTTTTAATTTGTCTGCAAACAGTTTACATACTATATAAGGAAGGTCTTCTTTCTTCTCCTCTCTAATACCATGTAAAAGGATCATCTTACGTCTGGATCTCATTTCAGATTGGTCATATAATTTGAATAACAGTTGCACTTGTTCATTGAGA
Source organism: Parnassius mnemosyne (assembly GCA_963668995.1). Lineage (NCBI taxonomy): Eukaryota > Metazoa > Arthropoda > Insecta > Lepidoptera > Papilionidae > Parnassius > Parnassius mnemosyne. Next base: position 2,683,017 of record CAVLGL010000057.1, read on the forward strand.
GTTTTTAAAGATGTGAGCACAAAAGAACGAAACATTTCAAAATCTGTTGAAAGTGAGGAAGTATTACCCGCAGTTGGTGAAGAGCTACTTGCTTTTGCTTCTAGGCTTTTCTGAAACTCTTCCATTCGAATGTTAAACAAAGTTGACATGTCTTCAAGTGACTTCTGAAGTGTCTCCATTTTAGTGACAGTGCAAGGGCAGGTTATAAACACACTGTGAGAATTATTTAGTGGCAAAATTCAGTTTCAGGCTTGTAAATAGTTGTATGGAAATATGCTGGTAGGTAAACGACTTTAATTTAGCACATCAGTTATACAAAACACTTGTTAAATATATTATTTTGCTTAAACTGAATGTTGACGAAGATACTCCGCTAGTCGCTCACGTCCTACACCTATAGGTTTCGGAGGATACTTCTACTGCTGTCTTTGCGGGTGCTGATGGGATACTGTGGACTGATTCAAAATCAAAATGCACGATCTATAAAATACAAATAGCAAGGCAGTGGCCAGCAGTTCGACTGATCGATTAAATCTTATAACTATTGTTTATTGACCACGGTTGTTGAATATGTTTGTTCAACTACGGTTTTTCACTATCGGTTGGTCACTATATATTTAAAAATATGTCTTTAAATTGTTCGGTAGTATCAAAATATCTATTAGTAGTAGCTGGTTTTCTTAATAGTACTGACTAGCGGCTATTATCAACTAAACTAGCTAATTTTATCACGTGTGTAACTGCGGATATCAGTTACCACTTTCTGCGACTACCTATCACTTTCACTATATGTAACTGCGAATATCAATTACAACTTTTTTCGGCTAGCTAACACTTACACTATATGTAACTGCGAATATCAGTTACCACTTTTTTCGGCTAGCTAACACTTTCACTATATGTCTCTACGAAAATCAGTTACCACTTTATTCGGCTTGCTAACGCTTTCACTATATGTAACTGCGAAAATCAGTTACCACTTTTTTCGGCTAGCTAACACTTTTACTATATGTAACTGCGAATATCAGTTACCACTTTTTCGGCTAGCTAACACTTTCACTATATGCAACTGCGAATCTCAGTTACCACTTTTTTCGGCTAGCTAACACTTTCACTATATATAACTGCGAATATCAGTTACGACCTTTTCCGGCTATATGAAAGCTCTCAAGAGACATTTTTAGATTCTCAGAATGTTTCGTTGACAAATATCCTAACCTTTAGACATAATATATGTATATGCATAATATAAATGTACCTTTCATATGGTGATAGAATTTTTCAAATAGTTCATTGGTTCCGTGGTTCGTATACAGACTCAAAACTTCGCATTCTCTATTTATAAAATTGGTATAGTTTAACTTTCAATAATATTTTGTGTTTTCTAAAAATAAAATTAATTAATTTCATCCTTTTACGTAATACAAGATATTATGATAGAGCCACTCAAGTACGTAAGTTTAAATGTCTCTTTGGTTTGGTGATCGAAAACGCAGCTGCTGATCAAGAGGTCCGCGGTTAATAACTGTAACACCCAGAAAGTTTATATAATTTTTTATAGGGTAATTGACAAACGAGCACTCAGTCCACTTAGTGGTTAGCGGATGCTGTGGCCTCTAGATATCTATCCTTGATTAAGAATCAAAATATACATGTTGTGATGTCCCTGAGGAATAAGAAACTCTCTATAAATCATTATAATTCTCTCTAATATGAGATATCTTGCCACAGAAACATTAAGCTGCCATTTTACGCTCGTATTCTGTGACGGCGTGGTTCTTCCACCAAACCGACTTTTTCGTGCTGCAACTAAAATAAGGTAAGGGTCTTCCACGCGCAAAAATGACTTTAAGTATTATTTTATTTCTTTCCAAATAATTTTACCCTTTCGCTTATAAATTATTTTGGTTCGAAATACTTAGATATGTTTGGTGTATTTTTAAAAGTTGAAAATAAATTTAATGTTGCCAAGTAGGCTAAAGTTTTCCAGCACATCTATTCAAGAGAATAAATTCAAATCGAGCGTGAGTCTCCCCTTGTGGTTTGTAATAAAACTTTATAAAACTGTGAACATGAAAAGGCTATGTAATAGAACAAAAATGGCGGAACAAATTCCAAATTCAAAAGTATTTGAAAAAAGAACGGTATTTCCTTAAAGTTATTACATAAATACGTAGTTATTCCACACAAATGTACTTTGTGAACAGAAACAAGCTCAAATGTAGTGCTAAAATTAGGTAGGTAAAAATGTTAAATATATAACCGTGGCAGCTCAGAAGGTAAGCGCTCGCTGTCCAATCGAACCCGGGTTCAATTCCCGACGTCATCAATGAAAAGTTTGTTCGCAATTTTGGGCGTTAATTAAACACAACTTCGCCAGTGAAGGAAAATAATTAAAAGAAACCTGCATGTCTAAGAAATTAAAAAAGAAACTGTTTCAAATATATTATGTGAAGTACCCCATCACGCACTATGGCAGCGTGGATATTCACTTGTCCTAAAACCCTATCATTAAAAAGAGGAGGCATGTGCCCAGCACCAGCCCAGCATTTTTACGTGGTAGATCTATGCTGCAGCTATATTAATAGTATAGTTGTAGCACGAATGGGTCGGTTCGACCGGGGAAGGACCACGCTCTCACAGAATACCAGCGTAAAATAGCAGCTTAATGCTGCTGTGTTTCGTATGGTGAGTGTAGAGAACCGGAGACCCATTTTACTGGAAAAGAGGCATTCTGTCTTAGTCCTCACGGCTGACAACGCATCTGCATTTTAATTCACAAACGAGGATAGATGCAGATGTCTATGGACCACAGCAACCACTTACCATCCGGTGGACTGTGTGCACGTTTGTCACCCTAATTCTGTAAAAAAAAAGTCGAACGTAAATCGACTGCCTGATTAAAGTCACCGTTATATAACACTTATTTAATGGATTTCATCGCACTTAATTAAACTTATTTTTAATTCACAATGTTTTGTGTTTTTATAGCACCCACCCTCACGGAGAAACTAAGATGTTTGACATCCTGATGTCATAGTTAGCCTGGGCTGCTTTCAGCATTTGAATATAAATTTTTATCTTTGTGATAAAATTAGTGAAATAAGTTTCACTCAATGTCAGGTGTCATTACCGGTATAAGTCCTCTGCTGAACATGGACCTCACCAGTTGAAGTGAATTTATGATCGGCGTATTGACGTTCGCAGTACCAGAAGTTTCCCTCCTAGACGCTGCTGCGCGACACCTATCTGTGTATTTGGCATAAATGAGTTGGTGAACCTCCATCTATCGGAAAATGTAAGACTTTTCGTGCATATAACATAGTCGACTTCTACGATACCCAAGGGACGAATTTGGGAGACGGATTCTTACATTTCACCACATGGTGTCCTTGAACTTGACTGCCTCGTAGATATAGAGGTCGTAAACGCTAATCACGTGTCGGAGCAAAATCAGTTATTGGATTTTTCTGACAAGAAATTATCAGTAGCAGCCCGGAATTAGGGAACTAGCGGTGTTATAACCCCGTGCCGTAGAAACACGTATAGGCATAGGACCTACGCCTGATCTCTCTCCGGTCGTGTTGGATTACCATCCCATCGGACTATGAGAGTGAGGGAATAGAGAGTGCACCTGTGCTTGCGCATACACATTGAGCACTATAATCCTGTCCTGCTCAGATGGCAACAAAGTGTTGAGACTGGCCGCCGTGAGCCGCCGAGTCCAGTGACGTACCATTCTTTGTCTTTCGATTCCCTTTTAACTGTTTTGGCGTCTGTTCGCATCAAAACAAATATAAATTTAGTTTGCCTCTGGCAACAATGTTTACCATGTCACGCCTATGTCTCACCTACAAGTTCTCATGCGCTACACTTATGCTTACTTTAAATATCTGATTATATTTGAATGCGAACAAAGTTTGGAATGTCATTTCATAAACATTACAGTCATTCTAGACGAATTATAGACGATTCCTATTGCATCCCTGTCTATGCCATTTGTTGATTAGGACAAGACCTTCCCTATATCGGAAAAAGCCAATGATCCCTTTTAGGATTAATTAAAATGAATAAGAAGAAATGTGCTTTGAAAACCGCACTATAATATTTAGATTATTGATGCCTAGAAACTGATAAACTTTAGTTCAATACATAAATGTAATATCAAACATACTGTTTGCATGTTGACCAAAATGCAATTTATGCCTAATGTTAAAATTATTTCCATTAACGTTTAACCGCAGCTGTTTCACGTATCCATATTTGATGCTAATTAGCTAAATAATCAGTGTACTTCTAATATAGAAGATATAACGTGCAATCATAGTAATTTGGTAACGATATTTATGTATAACATAAGATATTTTATTTTTGATTCGTTTAAATCTACAGTTAAAACTTTAAAATTGTTATATATCTTCATTAAAAACATGCTTTTCTGTCATGTTTAAAAATTTGCAATGTTTCAAGTGTATTGTAAGGACATAGGAAAAGGAAATAGATAACAGGGCGCAGGTTCAGCCACACATGGAAAACTGTTTACATATCTGGGCCGGGGTTCCCCAGAGCGGCTCGAATTGTCGATGATTGAGTCTTCTATGGGCAGCTGTACACGTCATCGTTGGAGCCGCACGCAAGTGTGAGTAACGATCCAAGAGCGAGTCTTATCCGACATTATTCCGATGATATCCCGGACGTCAGTCTGAGCGAGATTAGAATGGCTCTCCAGCACCTTAAAAACGGCAAGGCCTCAGGCGAGGATGGAATTACAGCGGAGCTTCTGAAAGCGGGTGGAAAACCGGTACTTGAAGTCCTTCAGAAGCTCTTTAATTCCGTCCTCCATGGTGGCATTACACCGGAGGCGTGGAGCAGAAGTGCGGTGGTCTTGTTTTTCAAGAAAGGCGACAACACTCTCTTGAAGAACTACAGACCGATTTCCCTTCTGAGCCGCGTCTACGTGCTGTTTTCGAGAGTCATTACGAATCGTCTCGCGCGCAGACTTGACGACTTCCAGCCTCCCGAACAAGCCGGTTTCCGAAAAGGCTTTAGCACCATAGACCACATACATACCCTTCGGCAAATTGTACAGAAGTCCGAGGAGTACAATTTGCCACTATGTCTGGCGTATGTGGACTATGAGAAAGCCTTTGATTCCGTCGAAATTTGGGCGGTGCTGCAGTCCCTTCAGCGATGCCAAGTTGACTGTCGGTATATCGAAGTGTTGAAGTGCTTGTACAGTAGGGCTACGATGGCTATCCGAGTACAGAACCAGAGTACGAAACCTATCCAATTGCAGAGAGGTGTAAGACAGGGTGACGTCATATCCCCGAAACTCTTTACCGCTGCATTGGAAGATGTTTTCAAGCTTCTGGACTGGAAAGGATACGGTATCAACATCAATGGCGAGTACATCACTCACCTTCGATTTGCCGACGATATAGTCCTTATGGCAGAATCGCTGGAGGACCTAAGCACTATGCTCAATGACCTCAATAGTGTTTCCCAACGGATAGGTCTTAAGATGAACATGGACAAAACAAAGATCATGTTTAATGTCCATGTCACACCTATGCCGGTAGTTGTTGGGAACACTAAGCTCGAAGTTGTTGACGAGTATGTTTACCTGGGACAAATAGTCCGACTAGGTAAGTCCAACTTCGACCGAGAGGTCAATCGACGGATTCAACTCGGTTGGGCAGCGTTCGGGAAATTACGGCACATCTTCTCGTCAGGTATACCTCAAAACTTGAAAACGAGACTGTACACCCAGTGCGTGTTGCCAGTGATGACATACGGAACTGAGACGTGGTCCTTCACTGCTGGCCGGATGAGGAAGCTCAAGGTCGCTCAGCGAGCTATGGAGAGGGCTATGCTCGGAGTTTCTCTGCGTGATAAACTCAGAAATGAGGATATCCGCAGTAGAACTAGAGTGACCGACATAGCCCAAGAGATTAGTAAGCTGAAGTGGCAATGGGCCGGCCATATAGCTCGAAGAACCGACAACCGATGGGGAAGAAAGGTTTTCGAGTGGCAGCCTCGTACCGGCAGGCGAAGTGTAGGGCGTCCCCCCACTAGATGGAGTGACGACCTGGTAAGATATGCAGGAAGTCGATGGATGCAGGTGGCTCAGGACCGTGCTTTGTGGCATTCTTTGGGGGAGGCCTATGTTCAGCAGTGGACTTGTGAAGGGCTGTAATGATGATGATGATGAGTCTTATCCAATCGGCTCGATTCACTGGCGCTGCGAAGAAATGCATTTTGTTATTTGTAATCTATGACTGTATAAAATAATACTCTATATCTACAGCGCCACTATGCTAAATGTAATATATGAATATATATTAAATGTAAAAAATGGCTTTTTTACTGAAACAGTTAAAACTTTATAATTGTTATACTGTCATGTTTAAAAATTTGCAATGTTTCATGTGTATTGTAAGGACATAGGAAAAGGAAATAGATAACAGGGCGCAGGTTCAGTCATACATGGAAAACTGTTTACATATCTGGGCCGGGGTTCCCCAGAGCGGCTCGAACTGTCGATGACTGAGTCCTATCCAATCGGCTCGATTCACTGGCGCTGCGAAGAAATGCACTTTGTTATTTGTAATCTATGACTGTATAAAATAATACTCTATATCTACAGCGCCACTATGCTAAATGTAATATATGTATATATATTAAATGTAAAAAATGTCTTTTTTGCTGAAACAGTTAAAACTTTAAAATTGTTATACTGTCATGTTTAAAAATTTGCAATGTTTCATGTGTATTGTAAGGACATAGGAAAAGGAAATAGATAACAGGGCGCAGGTTCAGTCATACATGGAAAACTGTTTACATATCTGGGCCGGGGTTCCCCAGAGCGGCTCGAATTGTCGATGACTGAGTCCTATCCAATCGGCTCGATTCACTGGCGCTGCGAAGAAATGATGGATGCCGCTTCCCGGCGTTCGGCCTCGTGGGTTAGCAGCTCTGTCGACTAGTTGTTTGTTTGCGACCGCTGGATCGGTTGTGCGCGGCCAGTTTTGGGTTTGATGGTCTAGAGTTTGAGTAATTGTGACGCGTCGGAAGTTAATCAATGCAGCGCAGTCACTAGGATTGCGTGGTCGCGTACCGTATAACCTCTAAAAGCGTCGGTTTTTGTTAGCAAGCTTATGCAACGACGAGGAGTTTGTTGAGTCTAGAAAAATAGATTGTCTGCGCGGACGCCGGGTCGATTAATGTTAAATCCAGTCTCTGATGCGTGTGGAATTTACTCTTGCAGTTTTTTCGCTAGACTCGTGAGGTCGCTTTAAGATCGCTTCTATTTTGAGTTATCTATTTTGTGCGTTTACGCGATAACGAGGCTGTCTAAGTGTTGAGTGATTAAATTAACGTACCTTTGTTTGCAAGTAATTTACGTCCATTTGTATAGTGATTGCATTTTGTAGCGCTAATATAGTATGAAAGAATTTTAGTTTGTTGTGTGGAACGCGGAACTTTGAGACCCGTGAGAAGGTCGCGTTCGGTTTCTAGAACTAATTTGTTGCTAAGTGAAAACGGAAGTTGAACTTTGACCAACCGTTCATTAGTTGTACGGTATGTCACGTGTTTGATCACGATTAACGGGGATTTAGTTGAGTGTGAAGTTAATTAAATGTACAATAAGGTTGATAGATTGAAACAGTGTACAATAAAGTTGATAAACTGAAATAGTGAAATGAAGTCAGCAGTTTCGTCCGCTGGAATGATACCACATCGTGGGGCAGCATCGAACCAGGCCGCTGCCCGATCACCTCTGTTAAGTCAGATCACACACATAATCACCTTCTAACACAAACTTACATGCACCTACCTACCGCCTGACCGAGTCTTGTAGTCAGTCTTAGCTTCGGAACAAGGTACGTCCTATTTATCTACCTAGCCTTAGATACCACATATTCATTGGCCATTTGGGCCCCGTCCTCTGTTGCCCGTCGATTTGATTACTTATGGGCCCTAGTCCAGTCAACCTTTGTCAGGGCAACTCAGGGCGTGAACATTTCTGGTAGCAGAGCGTGGTTTGGATTGATTCTCCAATCAAGCCCGGCCGTAATATAGGTAATTAATAAGTACGTAATAAAATTTAAATATTTTTTTGTTTGTTAGCGGGTCGAATTAAAAACCACGCCCGTTAGGCTGCGCAAGCAGGAGTTTGTTAGGGCTAGGTACGCGTCAGGTATTTCGGGTAAGTAGGTAGGAAGGGTCGGTCGCTTCAGCGAGACATCTTTGCTGACCGACGGAAGTGTGTATTTGCCGTGTAGTGTAATTTGTATTTAACATGATTTGATAGTAATTGTATTTGTTATTTGTTAATTTGATTTGTATTTGTGTCGCGTAGTAATTTGTATTCCATCGCACAAGCTACCGGCGCTTCGCCTGCAGGCGGAGCTGCGCTGGGCCGCTAATGCTCATATTTTGATAGGGTGATCCGATCGGGTCCATAGTTTAGGGAAGCGGCTCGAGCAGGTCGATGCCCGAAGGGCTGTAGTGGAGGAGGCTTGCACAGAGCTTTTGGCCTAGGATGCGGAACAGGGAGTCCTAGACTCCTGCCTCGCGGACTACGATAATTTTTTTTCGCTCACGGACGATTTGATCGAGGCGAAGGCCAAGTATGCTAATGAAACGACTCCCAACTCTGGACCTGCCAAGTTTCTCCGGGGTCCTCTCCGACTGGATGGCTTTTTGATAGTCTAATGGACGCTCGGAGGGACTTGACACCAAGCCAGAAGATGGCGTACCTCCTAGCCTATCTGAAGGGTGAGGCCCTGGGCATCACCGGCCATTAGAGCTAGATTGTCGGACGACGCCTACCAGACTGCAGGGGACCTCCTCACCGGAAGATACGCCAACGTCCGGCGAATTGCGGACGAATACGTCAGGAGACTTCTAAGCCTCCCGCTGCTTAGGGAACGGGCCAGACTACGCCCGGACATCGTGAATCCAGTCTTGGTGGCCTGTAATGCGTTGAGGCGGCTGGATTTACCGGTGCATGAATTGTCCTTCTTGTTGCTCCACATCGTTTTGTCCCGCCGGCCTCTCGACCTTCGGATACATTTTGAGGAGAGGTACGGCAGGGACGGCTCCTCCTATATTCTGTCCTTCAGTGATTTGCTGCGGTTCTTTGAAGAGCAGTGCTGGCAAATTGAGAACGCGGCGGGCACCGTCGATGACTTACGGGTTGCCGACCGAGCCGTGCCCAGGGAGAGGCGGAATCCGCCGGGCAAGTCGGCGCCAACCCCCCTAAGGCTGATCGGAGCTTCCGCGGGTAGGCGCCGCTCCCTACCATCTTACAGTGGCCTAGCGGCCAGGGAGGTGCCCCCTGCTCCTGTTGCCGAGCATCCGAACACGGGGTGACGTCGTGCCCGAAGTTATTAGGTAAGCCGGTTCCGGCTAGGCGAACTATCGCTAAGGAGCGCCGCTGGTGCTACTCGTGTTTGGAAAGGCACCTACAGCGAGACTGCCCGCACCAGCGGCCCTGTCCGCATTGCCAGGGCAATCACCATAAAGTTTTGTGCCAGGGTGCGAACGGCGGCTCCTCTCGGGGCTCTGTCGGGCCATCAACCCCCACGGGCAGCTCAGTCACGCCCTCTGTCGGGCGAGGCTCGTAGCTCGCCTGCCAGCCACAAATAATACAATTTAAAACATACATAGATAACCTTAAAGCCTCCCAGAGTCAAAGCCTGTTCTCTGAGCTTGTGCAATGTGATACTTCAAGAATTACAGCAATCTGCAACAATAGACTTGTCTGGTGACGACTCTTCCACTTCAGGAAACACAGTAAGGATTAATTGCAGTAAAACCAAATTGAAGAAGTATGTAAAAGTTAATAAATGCATAAGGAAAGTACAAAAATTAATAAGAAATAAGATTAATACCAAAAATGATGTTAATGTATGTAAAGAAAAGCAAGTATTGTTATATGTATGAACTTAAGTTGTATTCAATTGAGGTGGATAACATAAAAAAATGTTATGAGACTGAAGTAGAGTGCCTTAAATCAGAAATATTATCACTTATGAACTCCCTTCAAACTGTGTCCAATAAATATAAATCAGCCCAAAATGAAATAAAAGAACACATATTGGCTATGGATAATCTGGTAAAGACTTGTAAATATAATGAGGAGCGGTTTTCAGAGGACTTAATATGGCAATTAATTATTATGTATTTTTAATAATAAGGCGTCGTCTAAATAGCAAACATGCTAATAAATTCCAGTAGCAATACGATAAAGTGTCCTTAAACTTAAATCAAATATCTATCCACGAAGCCAAAAAGTAACTTTTAGAAACAAGTTATGGTAACGACAAGAACCGACTGCCGCCGGCACTCACTATCTCGTTGTTACTAACTTTTTATCATGGTGAAAACTGGATTCCAAAAATGATATTTCTCTTTTAAATTCCACACGGAAAATATATCATCATCATCATTACAGCCCTTCACAAGTCCACTGCTGAACATAGGCCTCCCCCAAAGAATGCCACAAAGCACGGTCCTGAGCCACCTGCATCCATCGACTTCCTGCATGTCTTACCAGGTCGTCACTCCATCTCGTGGGGGGACGCCCTACACTTCGCCTACCGGTACGAGACTGCCACTCGAGAACCTTTCTTCCCCATCGGTTGTCGGTTCTTCGAGCTATATGGCCGGCCCACTGCCACTTCAGCTTACTAATCCGTTGGGCTATGTCGGTCACTCTGGTTCTACTGCGGATATCCTCATTCCTAAGTTTATCACGCAGAGAAACTCCGAGCATAGCCCTCTCCATAGCTCGCTGAGCGACCTTGAGCTTCCTCATACGGCCAGCAGTGAAGGACCACGTCTCAGTTCCATAAGTCATCACTGGCAACACGCACTGGTTGTAAAATTTCGTTTTCAGGTTTTGAGGTATGTCTGACGAGAAGATGTGTCGCAGCTTCCCGAACGCTGCCCAGCCGAGTTGAATCCGTCGATTGACCTCTCGGTCGAAGTTGGACTTACCTAGTCGGACTATTTGTCCTAGGTAAACATACTCGTCAACAACTTCGAGCTTAGTGCTCCCAACAACTACCGGCATAGGTGTGACATGGACATTGAACATGATCTTTGTTTTGTCCATGTTCATCTTAAGACCTATCCGTTGGGAAACACTATCGAGGTCATTGAGCATAGTGCTTAGGTCCTCCAGCGATTCTGCCATAAGGACTATATCGTCGGCAAATCGAAGGTGAGTGATGTACTCGCCATTGATGTTGATACCGTATCCTTTCCAGTCCAGAAGCTTGAAAACGTCTTCCAATGCAGCGGTGAAGAGTTTCGGGGATATGACGTCACCCTGTCTTACACCTCTCTGCAATTGGATAGGTTTCGTACTCTGGTTCTGTACACGGATAGCCACCGTAGCCCTACTATACAAGCACTTCAACACTTCGATATACCGACAGTCAACTTGGCATCGCTGAAGGGACTGCAGCACCGCCCAAATTTCGACGGAATCAAAGGCTTTCTCATAGTCCACATACGCCAGACATAGTGGCAAATTGTACTCCTCGGACTTCTGTACAATTTGCCGAAGAGTATGTATGTGGTCTATGGTGCTAAAGCCCTTTCGTAAACCGGCTTGTTCGGGAGGCTGGAAGTCGTCAAGTCTGCGCGCGAGACGATTCGTAATGACTCTCGAAAACAGCTCGTAGACGCGGCTCAGAAGGGAAATCGGTCTGTAGTTCTTCAAGAGAGCGTTGTCACCTTTCTTGAAGAACAAGACCACCGCACTTCTGCTCCACGCCTCCGGTGTAATGCCACCATGGAGGACGGAATTAAAGAGCTTCTGAAGGACTTCAAGTACCGGTTTTCCACCCGCTTTCAGAAGCTCCGCTGTAATTCCATCCTCGCCTGGGGCCTTACCGTTTTTAAGGTGCTGGAGAGCCATTCTAATCTCGCTCAGACAGACGTCCGGGATATCTTCGGAATAGTGTCGGATGAGACTCGCTCTTGGATCGTTACTCACACTTGCGTGTGGCTCCAACGATGACGTGTACAGCTGCCCATAGAACCTCTCAATCTCACTCAAAATCTCAGGTGTCCCGGAAACGATGCTGCCACACCCTGTCTTCAGCTTTGACAGGTGGCTCTTTCTGGCAGACAGATCTCTGGCAAAGACTTTGGAGCCTTGGTTCCGCTCGATCGCTTCTTCAATACGAGCTGTATTGAAGTTGCGTAAGTCCCGCCGCATGCATTTGGAGATCTGTCTGTTCAGATGCCTGTATGCTGTCAAGTCTGTTGAAGAATGTAGGTTCATCTCCCGTCTAACAGCCATGAGATTAAGAGTGTGATCGGAGAGTTTTTGTGTTCTTCTGCGGTGGGTCTTGCAGAACTTAGCTCCGACCGCATGGACAGTTTCCACGAGCTTGTCATTCATATCGTCCACTTCATTGCAGTCTTCTAGGCACTGAAAACAGTTTTGTAACTCGAGCTGAAAGGTTTCGGGACTTTGGAACAGAGCACGAGGGGGACGGAGCGTTGACTTCATTAGACGAGACCTCTCCAACTTAACGTTTAGGTTCAGTGTGCCTCTAACCATTCGGTGATCGCTACCAGTTTTCACCCTCGCGATCACGGAGACATCACTGAATAGTTGTCGTCTGGTCGTCATGATGAAGTCAATCTCATTTTTTGTCGAACCGTCGGGGCTCGACCAGGTCCACTTTCTGTGGGGCCGCTTCTAGAAGAAAGAGTTCATCATAAAGAGTCCCTCTTTCTCCATAAAGTCGGCCAGCTGCTGGCCCCTTGGGTTCCGTTGGCCTATTCCAAATTTCCCTACTTTCAGCTCACCGTTCTCTCTTGTGCCTAGTTTTGCATTGAAGTCTCCCATTAACACCGTATATTGGGTTTTGGAGGAATGCATGGCTCTAGAGATATCCTCATACATTTCCTCCACCTCCCCATCGGGGTGTGCCGAGGTTGGTGCGTAAACCTGTATGACCTTCAGCGAATACCGTTTGGTGATTCTGAGTATAAGGTGCGCAACCCTCGTCGACACACTCCCGATCTTTACAACGTTGTTAACGAGAGACTTGTGGACGATAAATCCGACACCTCCTTGGGACAGATGGTCGCCCTCCTGGTGATAGAGCAAGTTGCCGGATTCGAGGATTACCGTGTCCTCCCCCTCTCTTCGGACTTCGGATAATCCTATAATATGCCAGCGCAACTTGTCTATCTCTTCTTTCAGCTCCACGATCTTCTCGTCAGTCCTCAGGGTGCGTGCGTTGTACGTTGCCAGGTCGAGTCGTCTAAGGTGGCAACCGAACCTCCACCGGAGATTCTTAGCACCCCCTGCCCCGCCGTTACCATGGTCGCCACCGTAGCCAGGAAGAGCGGGGCTGCCGGGGACTGGGGGCCGTCTCTTTGTTACATTCATAGGGGGGTATTTGCCATAGTTGCCACGCTTGGCGAGCGGGTTGGCAACCGCAGTTTTTTTATTGTAATTTTGGTTATTATCAGGAAGATGCTGCTGCCCATCTCCTGCCTGTTTCCCTTTGTCGCCTTTTACGACACCCACGGGAGGATATGGGGTAGTGGTATTATTGACCGCCACTACACGACAAACGCGTGTATTTATTACCAATACTTTCATTCTTTAGTGTTAATAGTTTTGCATTCAGGAACTGTGATGGCTCATGGTGCTTGGGTGTAAACAAAACATAATGAAGAATTGGCACTAAATGCACAAAATTTTCTCATCGGCCTCTATAATTATAATGCATATGGTCTCTCACAACTAATTACTTCGCTGACGGGGATTCTAGATATGAAAGATTATTCTTTCCTGTTGGAGTTTCTGCTAACCTCTCAGCCAGACGGATATCAGGTTTCCGTTAATGTTATTTTTAGCTTTTCGGACCCTTGCCTGATCCGGAGTACAGTCCCATCAATTTTTTTTGACAGACGCGATCTTTAGGCTGCCGTCGTGTGTGGCACCAAATGTCAGCCGATTGGAAAGGATGCGGGTTTTTTTGTATCTTTTTTTTATAGGGGAGGGGGCAAACGTGCGTGCGGCTCACCTGATGTTTTTTTTTATAGGATAGAGTGACAAACGAGCACACAGTCCACCTGATGGTAAGTGGTTGCTGTGACCCATAGACACCTACCTCTATCCTCAATAAAGAATCAAATTGCAGATGCGTTGTCACCCGTTAGGGCTAAGATGGAATACCTCTTTTTAAGTAAAAAGGGTCTCCGGTTCTCTACACTCACCATACGAAACACTACAGCGTTAAGCTGCTATTTTACGCTGGTATTCTGTGAGAGAGTGGTCCTTCCCCGGTCGAGCCGACCCATTCGTACTACAACTATACTATCAATATAGTATACCGCCGCCCATGAACAACTTCAACACCAGGGGAATTGCAGATGCGTTGCCGGCCTTTTTAAAAGGAGTAGGCTCATCAGGTATCTTACTCATGAGAATGGATTTGCTTCTCGCTGGATGATTTCAACACCGTTGCTGTGGCTATTGCTGATGTGGTATTTTACGGCATGGGATCCTTCATACCGTCACCTGTATTTCCTATATATGGTAGATCCTATAGAAATAAAAAAAACAACAACTTTACATTAGCTTCCTCTGCTCGTTCTGTTTTCGATCTTTGTTTTCTTTTATTATTTATAATAAATAGTAAAATGAATACTCGCAACGCCAAGACGCGCCAGATGGAGAACCAACTCCAGCTTGCGCTCCAAGAACTTAAGGCGTCCAGGGAGCAGTGTGAACTGTTGCTTAAGGAAAGGGATGATAATGAAAGGGAAATAGCATAATTCCAAAAAATACACAATTGAAATGTGATATGGTTAAGTTACATACAGAATACACAAGTATTATAAAAGAAAGAGATCAGCTACAGAGAACGGTTAATGAGTTTGACCAATGCAGCAAGGAATATGAGGAAGCTCTCAGGTTAATTACTGCATTGAAGTTACAGTTGAATGAGGCTAATGAGCAAATAACACAATTTAAAACATATATAGATAACCTTAAAGCCTCCCAGACTCAAAGCGTGTTCTCTGAGCTTGTGCAATGTGATACTTCAAGAATGTTACAGCAATCTGCAACAATAGACTTGACTGGTGACGACTCTTCCAATTCAGGAAACACAGTAAGGATTAATTGCAGTAAAACCAAATTGAAGAAGTATATAAAAGTTAATAAATACATAAGGAAAGTACAAAAATTAATAAGAAATAAGATTAATACCAAAAATGATGTTAATGTATGTAAAGAAAAGCAAGCATTGTTATATGAACTTAAGTTGTATTCAATTGAGGTGGATAACATAAAAAAAATGTTATGAGACTGAAATAGAGTGCCTTAAATCAGAAATATTGTCACTTATGAACTCCCTTCAAACTGTGTCCAATAAATATAAATCAGCCCAAAATGAAATAAAAGAACACATATTGGCTATGGATAATCTGGTAAAGACTTGTAAATATAATGAGGAGCGGTTTGACTCCTTAGTTAAATATCAATGTGAGTGTCAGCGCTCAATGCCAGATTCTTCAAAGTCAGTGTGTCCTGATAATATTATACCACCACAAAAACTCTATGACAGTGCCATAGCAGAGGATATTAAAATAATAAATAACTCAAATATTACGAGTACTAAAAATAATATAATTGTTTAAAGCGATGACATGGGAAAAAATCTAGGCATAACTTTAAATAACTCTTTAAAGGGACAAAAAGTTACAAATTGCTGCATGACTGGAGCATCTTTTAGTGACATCCTAAATAAAATTATTGTTACTAAACTTTTGCCCAAATAGTACAATAATAATTTTTGTTGGTAGAAGGGGCAGTGTCAACAACAAACAGTTATTAAGATATATTGAACAACTTAATAACTTAAATGTACACAAAATTGTCTTGTTCACACTGCCTTATATACAGGGATTGCCACAAGAATATAATTTAAGACATAATTTAAATATACAAATGCACAATTTAATATGTAATAATAATTTAAATTTGACATATAATTCTAATGATAATAATCATAAATTTCATGTAATTGACATAAATAATTTAATAAAAAAGTTTTGGACAAAAGATAGGTATTACCTATCCAAATATAATTTAAGACTGATAGCAAATGTGCTATCTTATTATTTACTTTTTAACTCAGCCAAGTTTTTGGCTACCAAGACTGTTTTATTGAGCATAATCATTTGACATTTAATTTGGAATCAGTTCCAACTAATTTAAATTACTGAATGTGACAATAGAGGCAATCTCTAGCAATAATAAGAGTTTAATTAATTTTGAATATAGCCCACAAATAAGTAATAAAAATTGTTTATACCTGTTGCATCAAAATATACGAGGCATGTTGGGCAGAGAATTGGAAGTTGAATTGTTTTTAAATAGTAACAATATACAGATCCTTTGTATTACTGAACATTGGCTAAAAGATTATAATTTCATGTTTAATTTCAGAAATCACCAGGTGGTCAGTTCCTTCAATAGAGAAAAAAGTTTACGTGGTGGCTCCTTAATATTAGCAGATAAATCATTATTATATAAAGAACGTAAGGATATTGTGAGCCTCTCTGTTGAACGAACTGTAGAAATGGCTTGTGTCGAGCTCGAGCACCTCATTGTTGTAAGTGTTTACAGACCCCCATGTGCTACTTATGACCATTTTGAAAGGATTGTGGAAGAAGTTTTACTCAAACTTAGTAAACAGAACAAGTCTGTTGTAGTTTGTGTAGACTTTAATATCAATCTCTTCGAAACTTCTTCCATTAGTATTAAGTTTCGCTCATTGTTTAAATCGTATAATCTTGTAAATTTATTCTTAGAACCAACTCGTATTGCTGGGCCTAGTGCGACCTGTATAGATAACATTTTTACAGATGTTAAGCCCTTGCATAAATCAATTATTCAAAATTTAAGTTCAGATCACTGTGGACAGTTAGTATAACTACCTTACATACACAAAAAACAGAAAAATAAGAAAGTTGTGTTTGTTCCAATAAATGAACATCGCTTGGAGAGGTTTAGAAGTAATATAATAAAAAGACTTCCATCACTTTCGTTTAAAAATAGTGCTAATTATTTGTATGCTACATTATTTGAAATTATACGTTGTGAATTGAGTAGAATATTTACTTCTAAATTTTTCTCTTTTAACTGTCGCAAATCATTTAATGAATGGGCGACAGTAGGAATTTATAAAAGTAGGCGAAGGTTATACGAGCTTTATGATGAAGGATCATATAATAGTAGTGTTATATTTAGAGATTATGTAAAAATATATTCTCAAATATTTAAAAAAGTGTGCTCCACTGCTAAGGCTTTACATTTAAGCAACAAAATTAAAACTGCATCCGACAAAATTAAAATTACCTGGAGAATAATAAATAGTGAAACGGGCAAGGTCAAA
The DNA here is from genome assembly GCA_963668995.1 of Parnassius mnemosyne. Lineage (NCBI taxonomy): Eukaryota > Metazoa > Arthropoda > Insecta > Lepidoptera > Papilionidae > Parnassius > Parnassius mnemosyne. Next base: position 2,700,467 of record CAVLGL010000057.1, read on the forward strand.
CCGCGCAACTCTGACTTTCAATTGAATATTAACAATAATTTAACGCAATCTGATCAAGAAGTTGCTATGGCTTTTGAGAAACATTTTACTGATGTTCCTTTTTTGACAATAAAATCATTAAATTCTTCTCCTACTGTCGCCGAATCATTGCTCAAACAAAATGTAAAGGCTTGTTCAAATACTTTTAAATTTCATGGGGTACTGCCAAAAGATGTCGTTAAATATTTTAAAACTATTGATGTTAAGAAAACGGCAGACTTATGGGGGATTTCCGATAAAGTTATTTTATCTATAATAGATACATTAGCACCTTATCTAGCCACTATATTTAATATAAGCGTCGAATCTAGTGTGTTTCCTGATTTAATGAAACATAGTAAAGTCATACCTATATTTAAATCTGGTAGTACATTAGACCCCGCAAATTTTAGACCAATTTCTGTACTACCAACATTAAGTAAAATTTTTGAAAAAAATTATTTTAGATCAGATGTTAAGTTTCTGTAATATTAATAAATTGCTACATAAAAATCAATTCGGTTTTACAAGGGGTCGCTCGACAACTGACGGTGGAGTTGAGCTTATTAAACATATTTTTTGTGCATGGGAGAATTCAGAGGATGCTTTGGGTATATTTTGTGACCTTTCCAAGACCTTCGACTGTGTTCACCATGAGACATTAATCAGGAAGCTACAGTACTATGTTGTCAAGAACACAGCGCTTAAACTTATTATTTCATATTTAAGTAATAGAAAACAGAAGGTTATTTTCAATGGTAAAAGTTCTTCCGGGTCAACTGTACTAATGGGTGTTCCTCAGGGCTCGATTCTCGGCCCATTCCTGTTTCTGGTGTATATTAATGACTTACCTCACCTTGTAGGGGATAGTCATGATATAGTATTATTTGCTGATGATACTTCCTTAATTTTTAAACTTAAACGTCAATCATTTAAATGTGACGAAGTGAATAATGCTAAATCAAAATTAGTGCATTGGATTAACGTTAATAATCTGCATTTGAACGGAAATAAAACTAATTGTGTTAAATTTACAACAACTAATGTTAAAAATCTGAATACCAATGTATTTTTAAATGGGGAGGAATTGAGCCCTGTCGTATCCATTGTTTTTCTTGGCATCACTCTTGACGCAAAGCTCCAGTGGAGCCCCCATATATCCAAATTAGCAAGCAGACTAAGTTCTGCAGCCTATGCTGTAAAAAAGATTAGAGGTGTCACTAGTGTCGAGACAGCTAGATTAGTTTATTTTAGTTATTTTCATAGCATAATGTCTTATGGGATTTTGCTATGGGGAAATGCGGCTGATTCAGAAATTATTTTTGTTTTACAGAAGAGGGCCATTAGAGCTATTTACAATCTAAAACCGAGAGAGTCTCTTAGAGATAAATTCAAAGAAATTAATAAATTAACTTTGGCCTCTCAGTATATTTACGAAAATTTAATGTGTGTTCACAAAGACAACGATAATTTTAGTAAAAGAAGTGATATACATTCTGTAAACACTAGAAACAAACACAAGCTAGTGATACCAGTTTCTCGACGCCACAGAGTCAGTAATTCATTCTTGGGGCAATGTATACGCTATTACAGCAAGGTCCCGGAAAGTGTACAGGTTCTCTCTATTACCAAGTTTAAATGTTTTATTAAGCTTAAACTGTATAAAAAGGTTTATTATAATATTAATGAATACATGGTTGATAATAACCCCTGGGAATGAGGTGGTCGCTTCCAAGCAGTTTCTAAAATAAATTTTGTAAATAGTTCGTAATCATTTATATTGTAAAATTTATTTAAAAAAAGTCCCGCTGGGTTTCTTGCTGGTTCTTCCCAGGACAGAGGGTTTTTCGAACCAGTGGTAAAGTAAAAAAATGACATTCAATAAGAATTACACATGTAATGTATATTGAATAAAAAATATTCTATTCTATTCTATTCCACCGAGCCCCTAGGTTTGAAAGGCGTCCCTCCCCCGACCAGTCTGGTGTCGTTCCTCCAGGGGTGGGGGTGTCGTCGCCCCCCCCCCCCTCAGCGTGTGGAGAGGAACTCCACGGCCACTCAGCAGTCAGCTAGACCCTTCTCCCCCTGTTAGCTGAGTGGCCGCGGCTGGGGTACCGCCGTCCCCCCTTTGATGGAGGCAGCCCTAGCTAGCTGCCGCCTTAGCTCCCACCACGGCCGCCTCCACTGAGCCTTTGAGCCGTCAACAGTCCACTGGTCAAACTGTTCTGTTACCGACGGCCTCAGTGAATGCGTACAACCCGAGTGGCGACTGTTAGCAGTTCGCGCTCTATTGGATTCGGGTTCACAACGCTGTGTGGCCTCCATATGGTGGGAAGACTCCCCTGGAGTGTTGAATCACTAATTAATAATGCTTTAAATTAAAAATAAAAATGCTTTGGGTTTTCCGCGAAATGTTTCATAGATGTAGCGGTTGTGAGTAAATATGTTTTGTAAAGATATTTGATCATTATGTTTGCTTGGTTGAAAAGAAAATTGAAATTGAGTAACACTATCTGTGCTGAAGGAAATAAAAATCAATCCTCTTTTGTTTTCACATTTTTGTTGGCATTGTCGAAGATATTTATTTGGAAAGAGAAATAGGGCTGTCTCTTATGTTTATCGTTTTGCTTAATTCGTCTGTTTTGATCTATGCGCATCGGAAAATTAATTGTTGCAATTAATTTTCAAGTTTACATAGTGGTTTTGAGTATTGTTATTTTGAAACTTGGTTGAAGTATAAGCATAGAACTACCATTTGGAAAAGCCAGCTAGTTATGATATTATCAGATTGAAATCAGTAAATAGTTATATGGTAGATGACTGGATTATGCCTACTTGCGTGACAAATCATACTAAGGACTATCTGTGCGTTTCGTGTGCCTCTCCACTGAGGCCGTTCATTTGGAACTTGTAAGTGCCCTTATCACTGAAGCCTTTGTGGCCATGCTGGACCGCTTCGTTTCGCGTCGCGGTTTACGGACCTGATCCGGTCTGACTGCGGAACGAATTATAAGGGGAACGGTTAGATATTTGAAAGAGGTCGTTGAATTTCTGTCCGCAACAGGACTTATTTAGGTGCTGCGATGCCCAGGAAGGGTATTAAGGGGAGGTTCGACCCTCCGGCTTGCCCACATTGGGGCGGTATTTTTGAGGCGGTGGTTAAGGTTGCAAGATCTGATGGGGTGCCTAAGGTGGCCGAGATTTTGGTTGTAGATTCGGTCTTGCAACGTGCCGTCGCGACCCTATCCCGTTTGCCAATTTACTAGTGGACATTAGTCCTTATGTCCGGGACGGGGGTTTGTTTAGTCCCAAACATGGGCATTTGAAACGGCATCCAATAGCGTTTCACTCAGCGCATCGCCCGATTGTGTGAGGTGACGTGAGCGCCGCCGGGGGGAGGGGGGTGGAGGTATGCCGCTTCCCGGCGTTCGGCCTCATGGGCTAGCGATCAGTTGCTTGAACTCCGCGGCTCTGTCGACTGGTTGTTTGTTTGCGACCGCTGGATCGGTTGTGCGCGGCCAGTTTTGGGTTTGATGATCTAGAGTTTGAGTAATTGTGGCGCGTCGGAAGTTAATCAATGCAGCGCAGTCACTAGGATTGCGTAGTCGCGTACCGTATAACCTCTAATAGTGTCGGTTTTTGTTTGCAAGCTTATGCAACGACGAGGAGTTTGTTGAGTCTAGAAAAATTGATTGTCTGCGCGGACGCCGGGTCGATTAATTGTTTTGGAAGTTAATATTGATTGCGATCAACGTCCAGTCTTTGATGCGTGTGGAATTTACTCTTGCAGTTTTTTCGCTAGACTCGTGAGGTCGCTTTAAGATCCCTTCTATTTAAGTTATCTTTTTTGTGCGTTTACGCGATAACGCGGCCGTGTAAGTGTTGAGTGATTAAATTAACGTATCTTTGTTTGCAAGTAATTTACGTCCATTTGTATAGTGATTGCATTTTAAGCGCATTTGCAATATTTACGCATTTTTTGCCTGTGTAGACTGTTAATATAGTATGAAGGAATTTTAGTTTGTTGTGTGGAACGCGGAACTTTGTGACCCTAGAGAAGGTCGCGTTCGGTTTCTAGAACTAATTTGTTGCTAAGTGAAAACGGAAGTTGAACTTTGATCAACTGTTCATTAGTTGTGCCGTGTATCACGTGTTTGATTACGATTAACGGGGATTTAGTTGAGTTTGAAGTTAATTAAATGTACAATAAGGTTGATAGATTGAAATAGTGTACAACAAAGTTGATAAACTGAAATAGTGAAATGAAGTCAGCAGTTTTTAATTGGTGACGTCCGCTGGAATGACACCACATCGTGGGGCAGCATCGGACCAGGCCGCTGCCCGATCACCTCGGTTAAGTTAGGTCACACACATACTCACCTTCTAACACAAACTTACATGCACCTACCTAACGCCTGACCGAGCCTTGTGGACAATCTTAGCTTCGGAACCCGGTACATCCTATTTATCTACCTAGCCTTAGATACTATATATTCATTGGCCATTTGGGCCCCGTCCTTTGTTGCCCGTCGATTGGATTACTTATGGGCCCTAGTCCAGTCAACCTTTGTCGGGGCAACTCAGGGCGTGAATAGTACGTTCCTGGTCGCTACAAGAGTTTCATTTAATCGGTTATGGGCCTAGTCGCGGTAAAGTAATAGTATGGTTTTCGCCTAATCGTGGATGGGTAAAAAGCCAGATGCGAGTCACATCAGTCTTTGGCAGCATATTCATGACATATATACACATCAACAGAGTCTACGGATATTTTATATTTAATCAAATATCTTTAAATGTACGAAGAATTTTTTGATGTAGTAAAAAAAAGAAAGATAGGTTATTTTAAGGTCTTTGATAAAAATTAAATACTAATTTTTTTTTAATAGCCATAGAAAATTATTATGATAAAAAAATATTATTTCTTTTTATAAAACTAACTTAATATAAATTAAATTTTGAAAAATCTTACAAAATCTTATTATTAATATTAATAATCTGTGTTGCCACCTCTTAAATTAACTATACAACGACATTGATTGTTTCTACTTAAAATTATATTGTCAAAATCTTGCTGCGGTATGAGGTCCCATGTTCTTTACAAGTGTTAGTAAGGTTGTTGCTCCTTCGTCAAATTTGGTGGAGAATTCCTCAAAACTTTTTGATGTAACATGCCCCAGGCATTCTCGATAGGATTTAAGTCAGGCGACTGTGCAGGTCAATCCAAAACTTGAATATTGTGGTCTCGGATAGCGGCCGACACCAGCCGCGCCGTATGGGAAGGAGCATTATCGTGCAAGAGTGGTAATTCCTGGCCCATTTGGATTCTGTGTGGGACAATAACATGCTTTAATAACTTCTCGTTGTATTTTTGTGCAGTCATGCTGCTTTGAGTCCAAACGAGCTGGGTTCGTCCACCAAGACGAATTCCTGCCCACGCTAAGATTATCTCGCCTCGGTATGAGTGTACTTTATGAGGGTGCCGTTGATGCCTAACTCTCCCTGGAGTTCCCCGAACGCGTGTTCTACGTGAATTGGGATGAAATCTAAACCGGAACCTATCGGTGAACAGCAACAAAGATCATTCTTCGTCACTCCACAGTAAATGCTTCCGAGCCCACAAAAGCCGCCAACCGCTGTTGCCACGTCCCAACACTGGTACACGGAGCGGTCTTCGAGCATTTTTTTTTATAGGACAAGGGTGACAAACGAGCACACAGTCCACCTGATGGTAAGTGGTTGCTGCGGCCCATAGACATCTACATCTATCCTCTATTACAAATAAAAATGTAGATGCGTTGTCACCCGTGAGGACTAAGATGGAATGCCTCATTTCCAGTGAAAAGGGCCTCCGGCCACCTGCACTCACCAAGCAAAACGCAGAGGCAAACCTCTACTTCACGCTGGTTTTCTTAGAGGTCGTGGTACCACCCCGGTTCGAGCCGGCCCATCCGTGCGACAGCAAAAGCTGCCGCATGGCTCTACCACTGTTAAACAATCTTCATACTTAAAGTTATTTAAGTATGATGATTGTTTGGCAAAACAAGCATGAACACCAACTTAATGTTACCTTCTTCGCACGGTTTTGTCGCTTACAAGCAGCTGTTGGTCTTCCTGGAGCCTTTGTAGTAGTTGCATCGCTGTGGTATTGGGTTGTTTTCTGACGGTCATTTGAAGAAATTGATCCTATCTCTACGTAGTAACACGATATCAACCCGTGTGCCATTAAGCAACATTCCCAATACTGCGATAACGTGACCACAACCTTGATATCACGTTTTAGCCTCGTTAGGCCTCGTAAGGCGTAAGGCCTCAGCAACGACGCATTGAATAACACTATTTTCTAACTTTCCCACGGCTCGTAACATTTCATCTCGACTCAAATGACGATATGACATGAATCTTAAAGCTCACACGGCACGTTAATTAAAAAAGAAAAACAATGTAATCTCTGATCATTGATAAATATCATTAGAACAATTTCAGTTTTCCTTAACGTAACTAATTATTAACAATTTTGCCACCGTATTTATTTTTTGCTTTTTTCTTTACATTTTTAAATATTGAAAAAAGAATAAAAGAAGTTTCAATGTGTTTATAATTTTTTTATAGAAACTAAAACATTTTAAACTATAAAGTCGAATATAGTTTAGGAATAAGGTATATATAAAAACGTCTCAGATGGGACAAAAAGTAAAGAAGCTCTTTTTTGTTGGTTATGCAGGCAGCATTAAAGGCTACGGATTATTTGATCCCCTAACATGTACAGTGATAATAGCGAGAGATGTTCTAGTAATGGAATGAGAAAATAAAAGCATGACATTACAGGTGATAGTACAAGAAACAAGTGAAGACATATAGGATTCAGTGGGCAAAGAATAGTCTAAATGTGATTCTAATATAAGCGTTGAACATCAGAATGACGAACATGATTTGACATATGTTCCTGAAGAAGACTCGAGTAATTCAAATGACAGCTTCCATGAATCAGTCATTTAGTTAAAAGGATGCATGGGAATTGGTGGACAATCCCATGAATAAAAAAGTAGTATAATTAAAGTGGGTATTTAAGGAAAAAGTAAATTATGAGGTTAAAGTGAAATATAGTGCCAGGCTTGTGGAATAAGGATTCAGACAGAAAAAAGGTACAAACCTTAGGGAACCTTCTCCCCTGTGCTCAGGTACTTCCTTAAGATTACTATTTTCTTTAAGTTTAGATCAAAATTTAAACGTTGCATACTTGTATGTTCCAACTGCATTTCTAAATGTCTTATTAGATGAATCTATTTCAATGGAAATACCACTTTATTCCGATTTCCCAGGCAGTCAAAATAAAGTTAATAAACTCAAAAGACCAATATATGGATTGAAACAATTGTCTAAAGCTTGGTATCAGAAAATCGAGTTATTTTTACTGGAATTAGGTTATACCAAGTATCAGTAAGTACCGTGTTTATTTATGAAGTGCAGTGGAAACATCAAGATTTATATTGCATTATGTGTAGATAATTATTTTTTGTATTTTACAACTGTAGATAAGATACAAATGATAAATTAAAAATTGAATTAAAACAAAATTTAATATAAAGGATTTAGGTCAAATAAATAAATGCCTTGATATGAGTTTTTTACGTGGTAGAGCCACGCTGCAGCTATATTAATAGTATAGTTGTAGCAGGAACTGGTCGACTCGACCGGGGAAGGACTACGCTCTCACAGAATACCAGCATAAAATAGCAGCTTAATGCTGCTGTGTTTCGTATGGTAAATGTAGAGAACCGTAGATCCTCTTGACTGAAAAAGAGGCATTCTATCTTAGTTCTTAAGGTTGTCAACGCATCTGCATTTTATTTCGCCAACGAAGATAGATGTAGATGTCTATGGGCCCCAGCAACCACTTACCATCAGGTGGACTGTGGGCTCGTTTGTCACCCTTGTTCTATAAAAAAATGATTGTAACTATGAAAAACAATTGTATGACTATAGATCAGACAAAGTTTGTACATATAATGTTGAAAAAATTAAAATAATATGTCTAATTTTAAAGGTTCAGATACTCCAATGGAAAGAATTTAAAATTAAAAAAGGCTGCAATTGTTTGTCCAGAATATACTTATCAGCAATTGTTAGGTGCATTAATATGTTTATGTGTATTAACTAGATAGCTTATGCTATTAGTTTCCTTAGTCAAAATAATAATTTGGTCATATTAAACTTTAATTATGTTACGGCGTACGGAAGCTCCCTTAAAGGGTCAAATCCTCAGGGGCCCATGAGCTGAAGACTTTCCGAGCAGACGTAGGTCGGGCCTCAATGTGGCCACGTGGAATCCGTCTAATTACACTAAGACATATGGGGGAGCGTTATACTACGGCCAGTCGACCGGAAGGAATTTGGACGTAGCTTACTTACCTATATCCAAGGCGACTGGTCCCTCCGGAGTCGGTCAGGTCGCATGTGGTTGTGTAGTGCAAGGGAAAGAAGGTGATGTGAGGTGTATCTGGGTGTAACTGATGGTGATTGAACCTAGACCTTAGCCGTCGGCAGCAGCCCGGGCGTCGACACCGCTCCAACTTGAGGGGGCCCTCCGAGGCGTTGTCCACATTCACTTTCTTCGTTCGTCACGATGACAGTCAATTAACTCTATCGTGCGATTAACTCACTTACAGAAGCCACTTACTATCGCGGGGTATAAGGTTACCGCACAAAACGCACACGGAGTTTCTGGATCAAAGGTCGCTACCGTTTCGCGTTGCAACAGGTAGTTCTAGAATATCAGAGGCCGCACTAGCTAATATTGCCGAATGCACTTATGCAGATTCTGAGTCAGACACAATGTGTGCCGGGGAAGCTCTCCAGTAGGGATGCGCGCCACAAATTCTAGACCGTATTTTTACTGTCCGCGCTTAATTATTCCGAGTTCCCGACAACAATGACAGCGTGCCAATCGTTAGCACTGCTTAAAGATGACTGACTGCCCTTGTGCGTTTTTCGCACGACCGAAAGTCAAACCGGTATGAATGCACCGCGCCGAGCGCCCTCTCGCGTCAATCCTTGAAACTAGCGCTTGGCGCGAACAAATTATATACATTGGAAACATTTTGATCGGGTCTTAAAATACTTAAATAAAACTAAACATTATGGGTAAAAGTATGTAAAAAATCATATTGGCATAAAAGCTTATGTTGATGCAAATTCAGCATCATGTGCAATAGAGCGAAAGTCGTATATTGGGTTAATTTTTACTATGCCTGAAAGTCCAATATCTTATGAGTATAAAAAAAACTGTTGCATTGTGGACTGTACTGGAGTACTGAGGCCGAGAATACGGTTCTTTTTGAGGCATATAAGGGGGCAACCTCAAAAATTTTCACCTAATTAATGTAGTTTCGGAAAAGCTTTAATTTGAAATATATATCATTAGGTTATCGGTATCTTTATAAGTTGGGGGTATTATTTGTAATCTATGGCTGTATAATAATAATACATTGTCTACAGCGCCACTATGATGTTGCAAGTTACTGGTTTTTTCCGAATAAGGAACTAGTACGTTGCAAACCGCTATATAAGTTTCATTTAATACATTTTCTATCGAATCTACCACGGGTAGTGCTCTGAGGAATTGTTCGGAATAATTCCCGCCACCAAATTTTCAGAACGCACATCGCGACAAAACTCACGATACCTTTCACACCATCTGGATGCTTGGCACTCCACTATTGTGCGTTTTACTAATAGTTTTCTACCGCGTACAACCCTTTTGTGGAACCGTTTACTATCGGCGATTTTTCTGGACCGATATGACTCAGGGAACTGCAAGAAAAGAGCTTATTCCTTTTTGAAAGGCTAACAACTCACTAAACCTGGTGTTGCAAATATTCATGGGCGGCGGTATTCACTTACCATCAGATGAGCCGCATGGTCGTTTGCCCCCTCTTCTATTAAAAAAGAAGCGTAGTTTCCCAAAATCGAATGCCTGGTTTCCAGCAAAAAGGCTCTTCGTTTCTCTACACTCACAATACGAAACACAACATTAAACTGCTACTTTACACTGATAATCCGTGAGAGCGTGGTCCTGCTCTGGTCAAGGTGACCCATTCATGCAGCGTGGCTCTACCACGTAGCCACCAACCCTGCCAAGCGTGGCTACCACGGTAAAGTTCCACATATGAAGCAATATTTATGAACGCCTATGTTTATATGTAGCAGCGGTCTTTGGATATGCTGTTACGAATGAAAATGATATACGTATTAAGTTAATACCATCCAAAATATTGCTTAGAACAAATAAGCCACCGACTCTCCGTTACTACAAAAATACTTTTAAATAGAAATACTCCCCCATATTTGAAGTCTGTTCAAAGTAATTTTAATATTTATATAAATTGAACTTGTAAGTTGTTTGTTTATTTTGTCAGGGCGTTAATTGCCTCTAAAACAGCCTTCTGCTTTAAATTTTATTTTATATTTCCCATTAAAATTGTCACTGGAATTGGTAACAAGTTTTAGGAAACTTACTTTAAGTTTCCTAAACTCCTTTCCCGTCAAAAAAGCAAGAAACGTCGTTCTTCAAAAATTTATTTTCATGTACAGTATTTCGTTGATCATGAGGAAGGTTTGCTATAGTTGTTACGCTTGGCACGCGGGATGGTAAACCAAGTTTTTTTTCTTCAATATTTTGATAGAAAGAATTTGCGACTTCTTCTGGTTTGTTTCCCCTTGTCGCCTCTACGACATTTACGAAGCGATATGGGGTGTACCCCCCATGTGAACAAATTGACGAACAAATGAGACATGCTGAAATTCGTTCATTTTCGGCATAATTGCACTTCTAGAAGGTGCAAAAAACTATTTTTGTTCAAGCCTTGTGAAGTTGTGGACTTTAAAAAATCAACCAGCCTATCTCGGTAATAGCCATATACTCTGAACAACACGATTATACTATAACTCATCTATCTTCGAAACAAACGTTGATCCAATGGGGAGCTATAGTATATTTTAAATGTACTTTAAGATTTTGAAATTATAATCATTTCAAAAAATGGTCAAAGTTTTTTAAAATCTGTTTTATTTTGAAATGTTTTCTTCCGGTTTCCTAGAAGAAAAAGTACCGTAATTTCGAAATTGATTTTATTATGAAAAGAACAGTCTTTCAACAGTCAATTTTCTACATAAATTACTATATAATAATATACTTTGAATTTCGTAGACCTATGTTCAGCTCATAAAGATGATGACAATGAAAGCACAACATTCATGCCGTTGGTTCAATTTTGTATATTTATATTAAATTTCGAAGACAAATTTCAAAAACTCGAAAAATAAATATTAAGTTTCAGTAGCAGGTGCGAAGTTTGTCTTTTCAAGAAAATACATTTAAATGGAGTGCAAAATTCTCGCTTTTGGGTTTATGAACTTAAATATTATAAACTGAAATTGCAGACAAAATATTCACTAGGATAAAATTTGCTATTTCTATTAGAACCAAATGTTAGAGCCAGGTCGAACTAAGTTATTACGACAGATCGTCTATTTAAAGCGTCGTTCTATTTAAAGCGGCGTGTCTTGCATTAATTTGTTCTTCTTTTTATTATAAAATTGAAGTGAAATACGAACTTAAAGTCCACCTGTAAGTAGCTACTGCATGAACACCTGCAGCCAACTTCAAACAAGGAAGGTTACAAATGCGTTGTCACCTCTGAGGACGAAGATGGAATACATTCCTCACCACCTGTATTTTAACTAGCTCATTATATAATGATTTTTAAATTTACGCGAACACTAGACATTGAATAAAACTACTTTTACGGATTTTATCGCGTTTAATTAACTTATTTTATATTCCCGACGTTTCAGTTGCTTCAGTTGCCTACCTGTTGAAGACTGCATCTCAATTGTAACTAGGGAACTAGAGGAAAACAACATGCCAGCAGAATATGCAGTATTACTCATAAATTGTCTTACATCTGGCTATCTATTGTGGAAAGAAGAGTTTTACAAACAAGTAAATGGTGTTGCGATGGGCTCACCGGTATCTCCCATTGTCGCCGATATTTTCATGGAGGACTTTGAGGAGAAAGTCCTGCTTACTGCACCAGTAACTCCAAGTTTCTACAAGCGGTACGTAGACGATACTTTCTCAAAGTACCATCAGACAAAGTAACTGCATTTTTGGACTCTTGGACTTGATTTCCATAAACTCTAAAATTCAATTTACTATGGAGTTAGAGGCAAATAATTCTTTAGCTTTCCTAGACGTGTTAGTCATTCGAAATCCTAATAATACCATAGGTCACACTGTGTAAAAAAAGACCCATACAATCCGATATTTAAACTGTGAATCCCACCATCATCCTTCACAGTTAGCTACTGTTGGCAAATCTTTATAAAATAGAGCACGAGGGACTGTGAAAGCAAACACCTGGCCGCCGAGCTTCAGCACATCAAGCAGGTTCCTGACGACAACAAGCTTCGGGTCCCGCGCCTACGTCACAGTGGCCGAGTGAAGCCGGCCAAAATCGGTCTAGCCGTTTCGGAGATTATCCGGAACAAACAGACAGACAGACAGACGGACACACAGACAAAAATTTAAAAAGTGTATTTTTGTTAAAGTGTACTGTTTATACTTTCATATGCATTTAGTAAAACGCTGCAATTTTGATATTACAAACAGACACTTAAATTTTATTTATTTGTATAGATAAAGCGCTAAATTTAAAACACGTTAAAAATAATATTTTAAAGGTCATTTTTCATCAAAATTAAATGAAAAATTTTGATTGTATTTAAAAATCACAAATCTTATCCCCCCATACTGGGAATTATGGGAAACAAGCTTAGAACAAACAGAACCCAGTAAAGAAATCGGAGATCTGTAGGTTCAAAGTTAGTCAATGAACAAGTTTCAAAGTATTTTTAAAAATGTACAAGCAGGGTGATAATAATATTAATGCATACATGAATGAAAAAAAGCCCTAGAAATAAGGTGATCGCTACCAAAATGGTATATCCTAATACATATAAAAATTGTGCAAATTCTTGTAAAGTTATATGTTTCGTAAAATTATAGTTCTTGCTAGTTTCTTCTAGGCAAAGGTTTTCCGAACAGGGTAAATAAAAAGGAATAACTTTCAATGTGGCATTCCTTGGGGGAGGCCTATGTTCAGCAGTGGACTTGTGAAGGGCTGTAATGATACTTTCAATGAGAATTATGTAAATACACATTCAAACAAATATTCCTCATCATTTTAATGCGCCTTTTGTTCAAAACTGAATAATTGATTCTTAAAAATGTCAATCTAAGAGCATTCACTTACATACATTGACAAGCGATTATACAGGCGAAGGTTCATGCAGAATGCGTTATTCTCATACAAAAAAAGCCTTACTATTGGGATAGCTAAATTTATCTTTATGAAGATGGATTTTTGTGAACGCAACACTTATATTACCATAATTATTTACCCCGCTAATTACCCTGTGGTTATTTATTGCCTTTTGAAGCAAGCAGATTTAAGATTTAATATGGAAACAGGAGCTAATGCATAGTACCCTATCCAACATAGGAGGTTAGGCCGCAAGCATTTTACTTCAATGACTATTCTACAATCTACATTTAGTGGTGTTATATTTGAGACACATGTTAAGAGAAACGAGGTATGAAGTCGGTATTTTTTGTTCAAGTTAACTTCCCTCCTCTAAATTTCAAAACTTAAAAACAAAACTATTCAACCGGAAAGTGTTGTCAGTGATATATAATATGGGATCTGACACGTAGTCCTTCATTGTCGGTGCTCAAGATTTCTAAGTGAGCTATAGTGATGACTATGCCATAGTGCGCGCAAGATAACTCTGCGCGCGGCCAAAATTGGAACTAATCGTGTGCCGCCATCTTATGATCTTACTGTTTATGGCAAGTGTCTAAACAGAGTGGTAGGTGTCGTGTTTTTATTCCTTTTTGCAGTAATTAATCGTTATCATTATATAGGCAGGGATGTTATTTTGAAAGTCAAACATGCCTGTGAAGAAGAACGAGACAATAACGGGCCTATAGTATCGTTTTCCAAAGTTAGAGCCCGCGTTGCATCTTTAACAGGTAATTTTTAGGGATGCCATAACAATAAAATTCCCCAATTTTCTCTATTTGTTCGTTTTTAGTTTCTCGTGTCATTAATATCATGTATTTATAATGAATTGTTTTTATTTTGTTTTAGATGTTTTTGAACGCACCTTCACCCGGATAATTCAAGAGGGTAATATAGCAGAAGCTTTTCTTCTAAAATTGTGACGCCGGAAAAAACTAGGAACCGGAGAAAAAAAATTTATGATTTAGACGATTTCGATATGTGCGCTATAAGGCATTTAATTCAATCGTTTTACGTCGTGAAGAAGGAGATTGTATGAACTTTGTATATTGTATAACCATGTATAAACTTTGGTTGGAATTGAAAACTGATATTGGTTTTAAATATGGCAGAACATCGTTGAGGAGTATTTTAGACTATGGGCTACAAATAAAAAAGGTGCCAGTCTAAAGGAAAAGTATTGGTAGAACGCAGTGATATTGCAGCTTGGAGAGCAAAATATATTCTGAGGTTGCGCAAGAATCGTCAGGAAGAAAATCGACCGGTTATTTATGTTGACGAAACGTATATACATGCTTCATATCACCTTAAAAAATGTTGGTAATCGGAAGAACAGCCTGGTATTCTTGCTTCTGATAGCGTCCATAGCAAGATGTATAATAGCCCATGGTGGAGGTAAAACTGGGTTTGTTGAAAACGGACTGCTGCTGTTCAGGTCTAACTCCAAATCGAATGATTATCATGACGATATGAATTCCGCTAACTTCATGCGGTGGATGAAAGAAAAAAATGTGCCGAATCTTCAAACGAATTGCATTGTGGTGATGAATAATTCGTCATACCACTGCACACAGATCAACAAGGCGCCTACAATGGGCAATACAAAAGCAGAGCTCCAAGGATGGCTTACGAGAAATGGTATTAAATTTGAAGATTGTTGGACAAACGCGTAATTATACGAATTAATTAAAAAACACAAAGGAGACCCACTGTACAAAATAGAACAAATGTTAAATGAATATGGACTTGAGGTTCTTCGTTTGCCGCCTTATAACTGCGATTTAAATCCCATAGAAAAAATTTGGGCAATAGTAAAGAGACGCACTGCTGAGAAAAATATCACTCAAGCTCCTAGCGAACTAGCTGCAATTACTGAGGCGGCGTTTAGAACAGTAACGACAGAAGAATGGTTCAACGTATGCCTACATGTAGTAAAAATAGAAGATAAATATTTCCAATCAGATAGGTTGATGGATATGGAAAAGGATAAATTTGTAATTAATGTTACAGGTGACACATCTGAGTCAATTGATGAAGACTCTAGCATGGATTCTGATGAAGATATGCGAATGGAAGGTGTTGACCCACTGCAGGACCATTTTTACACCAAACTTATAAATAATACTAGGTATTCAATAAAAGATTTATAAGGTTTCTTTGGACTTTTTATTTCGTTGTTTATAATAAATATTATAATGCTATTTCAGTTGTTTCAAAATACGTTTTTGGAAAAATTTATTATAGACAAAATATCAGTAGTCATTAATCATAGTATTAGTCCTTTTTATACACGCTAATAGGTACCTGTAAATATGTAAAAAAAATTGCAGTTGTGTAGTTAAAATTGTGTAGTGTAGTATCAAACTTACGAAATTTAGAATCAAGAAATATATTTATTATGCGGATCTTAAACAATAAATATAGGGTTTCAGTGAAGTCTGTTTCGACTCCAGCGAATGGTCGGATGGCCCTAACGCGTTCGGGTGGTAAGTCCCCCATCATAGGCTGCGATATGGTGACCTTCAGTTTATAACAAGGTATGCACTTAAAGAGGACGCTCCGAATGGTGCGTCGGCCAGCCAAAATCCAAAACTCCCGCTGCAAATAGCCGAAAGTGCGTTACACCCAGCGTGGGCATTCTTAACATGATGGTGAGTTACCAGGAACCGAACAAAGGCGCCATCCTTAGGGAGTAGCAACGGGTGTCGAGCCCCGTTCGGCAGTTGAGAATTTTTCAAACGTCCGCCAACGCGCAGCATCCCAGCGTTGTCCAGGAAGAGGTTCAGACGGGCCAGAGCGCCCTTAACAACGTAGCCCCGCTTCAAGGTTTCAATCACGGGCTCAAAATGCTCCGCTTGGACCATACGTGTCCAATGCATCAAAGCTTCGCGACGCTTGCTAGGGGACAAAACGGACTCAGAGATTCGGTTGGACGGGTCTCTCGAATTGCGGACAAATCGACGCAACCAAGCAGTCACTCCTAAGAGCTTATCGAGAGAGCTGTAACGTTCTAGCAGGGAGAAATCCCGAGTGGGCTTATCCTTGCCCACTCCTACTCGGGCTCGTAGGCCAGGCAATTCAATCGGTTCGGAGTATTTATTCTGGGGCCAGAATGACTGAGACTCAGTCAACCAACTGGGACCCCACCACAGCGGGTGGTTAACCAAAGAGGGGCTTCACAGCCACGAGAAGCGCAGTCTGCGGGATTCAACTTCCCTGGGACATGTTTTCAGTTTAGAGACGTCCCAGAATTCTGGATTTGAGACATGCGGTTCGCCACAAAGAATTCAAGATTGTAAGGTGCAGCCCTGAGCCAACAATGTACTATCTCACTGTCCGATCACGCGTAGACGTCCGTAATGTCGATTACAGGCTTTAAAGACGAGTGAACGTGGTTGAGGAGTCGCCTGAGAAGAGCGGCTCCGGACAGTACCAATTTAGGGATAGTTAAGCGGGACCTAATGGGAACAACCTTGCATTTAGCAAGTACGAGATGGACGGAAGTATGGCCAGAAGAGCTCACAGCCTGCAAATATACGAGAGCAGCATAGCCCTTCTCAGTGGTGTCGCAAAATCCATGTAGGGTAGCCCTGCATTTCCCTGGAGGGAGGAAGCACCTTGGCATGGAGACCCGGTTGATGTCCGGAAGGGACACAATGGAGAGCCACTCTCGCAAGAGAGCACCGCTAATAGGCTCGTCCCAACCCAACCCGGACATCCAGAGCTTTTGAAGAAAGCACTTAGCCAAAAAGATAACCGGGGTGATCCATCCATTAGGGTCGAAGTTGCGGGCTACTGTAGACAGCACGGAGCGCTTGGTCCATGCTTTAGGAGGAGGATCGAGTTTGACTCGATACGTGAAAGTATCCTGAAGAGGCTGATATTGAATGCCCAGCACAGTCAACATATTAGGATTTTCAGGATGCTCGAATAGATGATGGTCTTGTTGATCCTCTCCTGGGAGGCTCTTCAAAATATAAGGGGAGTTTGATAACCATTTGCGCAACTCATAACCTCCGCACTTCAGGATGGCAATCAATTCCTCTCGCAATACAAGAGCCTCCTCGACGGTGGAGGCACCCGTGCAAATGTCGTCCATGTAGACCGAAGTCTCTAGAAGCCCCCCGATCGTATTTTAAACGCTCTCGCTCAGCGAGTTCAAGGAGGGTTCGCATGGCGATGTACGGGCTGGACCGGAGTCCATAGGTTGTGGTGTTCAACTCAAACACCTGTATCGCTGGGCTTTTTGCGCCACAATATGAGCTGATATCGATGGTCATGACGATGGACCACTGATTGTCGAAACATCATCCGAATGTCGGGTACAAAAACCACTTGGTGCCGACGGAAGTGGGTCAAAATGTCGGATATGTCCTTGATCAATTTAGGACCAGAGTAGAGACACTGGTTCAGGGACACACCATTTGACGAGGGGGCGGAGCCGTCAAAAACCGAATCTTACTCCCAGGGGTCCTCAAGACCGCATGGTGAGGGAGAAAGTAGTGCTCCTGTGACCGCCAGTCGAAGTTGGACGGTGACATGTGACCCAGCTCTTGATACTCGCGCATGAACTCGACATATTTGTCGCAAAAGGCTGGGTCGCGCCGCATACGGCGCTCCATGGAAAGCAACCTCTTTTCGGCCAGGGTACGAGGTAGGCCCAAAGGGGGCCGCGAGTCTAGAAAGGGTAAGCGAGTAACAAAACGACCGTTGACACGACGGCTGGTATTGTTCTGGTAGAACAACTCACACTCACGGTCCAGAGGGTTTACTCGTGCCGCGTGTGGTGGCTCCTCAATTTCCCAGAACCGCTGGACGACGTCCGAAAGGGACATGCCCACAACAGAGAGCGGGTCGGCTGTCTGAGGAGGTGGAGACCACAGAACCGGTCCAAAAAAGCTGTGCCCAAATACAGTGGACATGGCCGACAAGCCATCTGGCTGTAGGGCTCGTATCTCGCCGAACAAGATGAACCCCAGCGCGTCGGCCCCCAGTAACAAATCTATAGGCCCAGGTTGGGACTACTCAGGGTCTGCCGGTCTCAAACCCGACGCACAACGAACTGCGCTGTCATTTATACGGACGTTAGGGAAAAAACCTACAATGTCATCTAGGATATTTACTTTAACTAGAATGTGAAGGTGTTCGCTGGCAAAACACCAACTCCGCTTGTCCCCTAGGAACAGGAGGCTCGGCACCTCTGATACCTACCATTGGACGTGATTCAGAGCCCTAGTCTACCCACCAACCAAGTGGAGGCCACACAGCGTTATGAACCCGAATCCAATAGAGCGCGAACCGTTAAACAGTCGCCACTCGGGTTGTACACCTTCACTGAGGCCGTCGGCAATAGAACAGTTTGACAAGTGGACTGTTGACGACTCAAAGGATCAGTGGAGGTGGCCGTGGTGGGAGCTAGGGCGGCAGCTACCTAACTGGAGCTGCCTACATCGGACCGGAACTCGAACCAGGGGTCCCGAAAGCGGCATCCCGGCGGCATCTCAATGACCTGTGGTTGGAAATCACCGAACGGGCCTACTTGGAGAGCTTCGGGGAACCTCGAACAGATTCGAGGTCACAGGAACCCCGTAGTGCCGGTACTGACCAAAGGGGGGGGACCCTCCCCAGTAATCCAGTCACGGCCAATCAGCTAACGGCGGTGAGAAGGGTCTAGTTGACTGCTGTGTGGCCGTGAAATTCCTCTCAACACGCTGAGGGGGGCCGACGACCCCCCAGTCCCCTGGGGGAACGACTGGTCGGGGGAGGGACCCCCTTCAAAACCAGGGGCACGGTGGCCGGAAGGCGAGCGCTGAGCGTCGCCCGACAGAGGGCGTGGCTGAGCGCCTCCGCCCGTGGGAGTTGAGGGCCCGGCAGAGCCCCGAGAGGAAGCGCCGTTTGCACCCAGGCACAAAACGGCATGGTGGATGCCCTGGCAGTGCGGACAGGGCCGCTGATGCAGGCAGCCTCGTTGGAGGTGCCTTTCCAAGCACGAGTAGCACTAGCGGCGCTCCTTCGCGATGGTTTGCCTCGCCGGGATCGGCTTATCCAATAACTTCGGGCACGACGTCACCCGGGGTTCGGATGCTCGACAGTAGGAGCAGGGGGGCGCCTCCCTGGCCGCTAGGCCGCTATAAGATGGTAGGGAGCGGCGCCCTCCCGAGGGAACTCCGCTCGGCCTTAGGGGGTTGGCGACGACTTCCCCGGCGGATTCCGCCTCTCCCTGGGCACGGCTCGGTTGGCAACCCGTAGGTCGTCGACGGTGTCCGCTGCGTTCTCAATTTGCCGGCACTGCTCCTCCAAGAACCGCAGCAGGTCCCTGAAGCGCGGAATATAGGAGGCGCCGTCCCCGCCATACCTCTCCTCAAAATGGATCCGAAGATCGAGAGGCAGGCGGGACAGCACGATGTGGAGCAACAAGAAGGACCATTCGTCCACCGATAAATCCAGCCGCCTCAACGAATAAAGGCCACCACGACTGGATTTACGATATCCGGACGTAGTCTGGCCCGGCCCTAAGCAGCGGGGGGTTTAGAAGATGCCTATTGTATTCGTCCGCAATTCGACGGACGTTGGCGTACCTTCCGGCGAGGAGATCCTGAGCAGTCTGGTAGGCGACGTGCGACAATCTCAAGTGGCCGCAGGAGGTACGCCATCTTCTGGCTTGATGTCAAGTCCCTCCGGGCGTTCACTAGGCTATCAAAAAGACCAACCAAGGTCAGCCATTCGGAGAGGACCCCGGAGAACCTTGGCAGGTCCAGAGTTGGGATAGGCCACTCAGCCGAGCTTCACGCGCTTCATTAGCATACTTCGCCCCCGCCTCAATCAAGTCGTCCGTGAGCGAAAAGAATTTCTCGTAGTCCGCGAGGTAGGAGTCTAGGACTCCCTGTTTCGCATTCGAGGCCATGAGCTCAGTGTAAGCCTCCTCCACTACGGCCCTTTGGGCCACGACCTGCTCGAGCCGCTTCTTTAAAATATGGACCCGATCGGGTCGCCCTATCAAAGTATGGGCATTCGCGGCCCAGCGCAGCTCCGCCTGCAGGCGAAGCGCCGGTGGCTTTTGCGATGGCATCACTATTAAATACAAATTACTATTAAATTAAATTAAATACAAATTACACTACACGGCAAGTACACACTACAGTCGGTCAGCAAAGATTTTTCGCTCCGGCGACCGACCCTTCGTCAATTAATATCTATATACGATAACGATAATTATACGATTATATGATAACGATAATTAATCTACCTACCCGATATACCTGACGCGCAGATACCTAACCTTAAACTACACTCCTGCTTTCGCAGCCTTACGGGCGTGGTTCTAACCACCGATCCGTTAACAAAAAAAAAAAAAAACAGATTTTTTTTTTATTACGGCCGGGCGTTACCACGCTCTGCTACCAAAACTGTTACGGCCCTCAGTTGCCCCGACAGAAGTCGACTGGACTAGGGCCCATGAGTAGCCCACCCGACGAGCAACCAGAGGGTTCGGGCCCAAATGGCCTATGGATAATTATTATGTAATGGCTGATAAGCAAACACAAACTTACCGAGTTCCGGAGGTAGGGTCGACCACAAGGTACCATCAGGGGGTAATTTGCTGGTATGTAAGTGGTGTGCGAAAGTGTGTAAATGTAACTTGAAGTCACCGATGTAATCGGACAGCAGACCCACATGCGCTCTTCCTGCTCCCAAAGATGTGCGATCACTTGGTAGGGCGTTCACCTTTATGTAAACTCAAGTCTAACGTCACTTAGCACAAAATTATAATCACAGAAATTATAACGCGATCTCCTGTCGGGTCACAAATTTTAGCGTTCTACCGACAAAGAAAAAATGTCTTCTTACGATATTAAAATGCCACACAAGCAACTCGTCGACGCAAATTAATGGCAATCGAAAAAAAGTTAATCACTCAAACTCAAGAAGAGCCTCGTTGTCACGTAAACGCACGAAAAAGACAACGCAATAAGAGGCGGTCGTCACGCGACTTAACAATTCGAGCGTAACTTGCATACTCGTCAGTACACGGCCGCGGCGGGCAAACGACTCCTGCCGGTCCACACCGTCAAATACTGTTGCTAGCCCACACGTTAGGCGACCGAGCCGACCGTTTTGAATGCAAGTTTTAAATGTTAAGAATTGGACTAAACAATATATATATATATTTGTAGCCGTTACTGTAAAATACTGGCCAGATCAAGAGTAAATGGAACAAAGATTTTATACTCCAGCGAAGCGTCGTATCTGAGGTATGTCTATAATCTATAATCTATAATATAAAAATGAATCGCTGAATGTGTTTCTAAGCGCAAATCTCGAGAGCAGTTGAACCGATTTCCCTAATTCTATTTTTATAATATTCCTTGAAACATAAAGATGGTTCTTACGGAGAGAAATAATTAAAAAAATTGCCAGAAAATGTCTAAAAACAACATTTTTCTATATTCCCATACAAAAGAATCGTAATAATACTTAAAAGTCAATTTGAACTTCAATCCCATACCATAAAGTTTGAGTTTTAGTGGAGGGGTTCCGGGAAGGTAAAACAATTGAATAGAAGAATAGAATCATCATCATCATCATTACAGCCCTTCACAAGTCCACTGCTGAACATAGGCCTCCCCCAAAGAATGCCACAAAGCGGCCCACTGCCACTTCAGCTTACTAATCCGTTGGGCTATGTCGGTTACTCTGGTTCTACTACGGATATCCTCATTCCTAAGTTTATCACGCAGAGAAACTCCGAGCATAGCCCTCTCCATAGCTCGCTGAGCAACCTTGAGCTTCCTCATACGGCCAGCAGTGAAGGACCACGTCTCAGTTCCGTAAGTCATCACTGGCAACACGCACTGGTTGTACAATTTTTGACGTTTTCAGGTTTTGAGGTATGTCTGACGAGAAGATGTGTCGTAGCTTCCCGAACGCTGCCCAGCCGAGTTGAATTCGTCGATTGACCTCTCGGTCGAAGTTGGACTTACCTAGTCGGACTATTTGTCCCAGGTAAACATAACAACTTAGCTTAGTGCTCTCAACAACTGCCGGCATAGGTGTGACGTGGACATTGAACATGATCTTTGTTTTGTCCATGTTCATCTTAAGACCTATACGTTGGGAAAAACTATCGAGGTCATTGAGCATAGTGCTTAGGTCCTCCAGCGATTCTGCCATAAGGACTATATCGTTGGCAAATCGAAGGTGAGTGATGTACTCGCCATTGATGTTGATACTGTATCCTTTCCAGTCCAGAAGCTTGAAAACGTCTTCCAATGCAGCGGTGAAGAGTTTCGGGGATATGACGTCACCCTGTCTTACACCTCTCTGCAATTGGATAGGTTTCGTACTCTGATTCTGTACTCGGATAGCCATCGTAGCCCTACTGTACAAGCACTTCAACACTTCGATATACCGACAGTCAACTTGGCACCGCTGAAGGGACTGCAGCACCGCCCAAATTTCGACGGAATCAAAGGCTTTCTCATAGTCCACATATGCCAAACATAGTGGCAAATTGTACTCTTCGGACTTCTGTACAATTTGCCGAAGGGTATGTATGTGGTCTATGGTGCTAAAACCCCTTTGGAAACCGGCTTGTTCGGGAGGCTGGAAGTCGTCAAGTCTGCGCGAGAGACGATTCGTAATGACTCTCAAAAACAGCACGTAGACGCGGCTCAGAAGGGAAATCGGTCTGTAGTTCTTCAAGAGAGCGTTGTCACCTTTCTTGAAGAACAAGACCACCGCACTTCTGCTCCACGCCTCCGGTGTAATGCCACCATGGAGGACGGAATTAAAGAGCTTCTGAAGGACTTCAAGTACCGCTCTTCCACCCGCTTTCAGAAGCTCCGTTCTAATTCCATCCTTGCCTGGGGCCTTACCGTTTTTAAGGTGCTGGAGAGCCATTCTAATCTCACTCAGACTAACGTCCGGTATATCTTCGGAATAGTGTCGGATAAGACTCGCTCTTGGATCGTTACTCACACTTGCGTGTGGCTCCAACGATGACGTGTACAGCTGCCCATAGAACCTCTCAATCTCACTCAAAATCTCAGGTGTCCCGGAAACGATGGTGCCACATTCTGTCTTCAGCTTTGACAGTTGGCTCTTTCTGGCAGACAGATCTCTGGCAAAGACTTTGGAGCCTTGGTTCCGCTCGATCGCTTCTTTAATACGAGCTGTATTGAAGTTGCGTATGTCCCGCCGCATGCATTTGGAGATCTGTCTGTTCAGACACCTGTATGCTGTCAAGTCTGTTGAAGAATGTAGCTTCATCTGCCGTCTAACAGCCATGAGCTTAAGAGTGTGATCGGAGAGTTTTTGTGTTCTTCTGCGGCGGGTCTTGCAGAACTTACCTCCGACCGCATGGACAGTTTCCACGAGCTTGTCATTCAAATTGTCCACTTCATTGCAGTCTTCTAGGCACTGAAAACGGTTTTGTAACTCGAGCTGAAAGGTTTCGGGACTTTGGAACAGAGCACGAGGGGGACGGAGCGTTGACTTCATTAGACGAGACCTCTCCAACTTAACGTTTAGGTTCAGTGTGCCTCTAACCATTCGGTGATCGCTACCAGTTTTCACCATCGCGATCACGGAGACATCACTGAACAGTTGTCGTCTGGTCGTCATAATGAAGTCAATCTCATTTTTTGTCGAACCGTCGGGGCTCGACCAGGTCCACTTCCTGTGGGGCCGCTTCTGGAAGAAAGAGTTCATCATAAAGAGTCCCTCTTTCTCTATTAAGTCGGCCAGCTGCTGGCCCTTTGGGTTCCGTTGCCCTATTCCAAATTTCCCTACTTTCAGCTCACCGTTCTCTCTTGTGCCTAGTTTTGCATTAAAGTCTCCCATTAACACCGTATATTGGGTTTTGGAGGAATGCATGGCTCTAGAGATATCCTCATACATTTCCTCTACCTCCTCATCGGGGTGTGCCGAGGTTGGTGTGTAAACCTGTATGACCTTCAGCAAATACCGTTTGGTGATTCTGAGTATAAGGTACGCAACCCTAGTCGACACACTTCCGATCTTTACAACGTTGTTAACGAGAGACTTGTGGACGATAAATCCGACACCTCCTTGGGACAGATGGTCGCCCTCCCGGTGATAGAGCAAGTTGCCGGATTCGAGGATTACCGTGTCCTCCCCCTCTCTTCGGACTTCGGATAATCCTATAATATGCCAGCGCAACTTGTCTATGTCTTCTTCCAGCTCCACGATCTTCTCGCCAGTCCTCAGGGTGCGTGCGTTGTACGTTGCCAGGTCGAGTCGTCTAAGGTGGCAACCGAACCTCCACCGGAGATTCTTAGCACCCCCTGCCCCGCCGATACCATAGTCGCCACCGTAGCCAGGAATAGCGAGGCCGCCGGGGACTGGGGGCCGTCTCTTTGTTACATTCATAGGGGGGTATTTGCCATAGTTGCCACGCTTGTCGAGCGGGTTGGCAACCGCAGTTTTTTTATTGTAATTTTGGCTATTATAAGGAAGATGCTGCTGCCCATCTCCTGCCTGTTTCCCTTTGTCGACTTTTACGACACCCACGGGAGGATATGGGGTAGTGGATATTCTTGACCGCCACTACACGGCCTAGAATAGAATAGAATAGAATAGAAAAATTTGAGATAATAGAATAATTGAGTGACGTTAGTATCGTATATAAATTAATGTCAATATTTGTCAATATTTATACACATTGGCAGATAGCTGATGTTATAAGTAGTAACTTGGGCTGCTTTTATTTTAGGGTTCCGCGAAAAATAATTCCAGGCGGGCGAAGTCGCAGGGAACAGCTAGTATAGTAACAGCTAGTAAAGGCGTATTATCAAACTAACTTGCCACTAATAAATGTATAACTATTACTAAAATTTTTATCTATCTGTCTGTGCGGGCTAATCTTCGAAATGGCTAAGCCTATTCACGTAAAGATAAATTATAAGTAATAATAATAATAATAATAAAGTTTATTCTTTTCTCTCACAAATTTAGTAGTTAACATGAACATACAACTTAAAGAAGTGTGAACTTTAAATCTAAATAACGCTACATTTATAATATATATCCTATCCAATCAACCAGGGCGAGCTGATAGTTAAGGATAATATTCTATTTTCAAAGCTACTGTTTTAAAAAGAATAAGGCAAGTGAATTTACGTAGTAGACCCATACTGCAGCTCCTCCGTGGTTGTAGCACGATTGGGTCATATCGAACGGGGAAGAACTATTAAAGTGGATGGAGAGTAGTGGACTGTATTTATACTTTAACTGGCGGTGTGAGGTTAGCTATACTAGGGGACTGCTCGAAGAAAAGATGGTACTTTTAACTATACTATATTCACTATTTACAAAGGGTTCGGCACTATTAACTAAATCACTATTCAAAGAGGGAGGTCTTCAGTATGGAGTCTTCTTCCAGGTTTTCTGTCTTGATTCTTCCTTGTTGTCTTCTCGAGTGCCGCTTCCGAATGAACGCTTCCGAATGAACGCCCACGGCCTAAATCGCCCTTCTTATATTCCCGAGGAGAGCGCTTCATTCCGTGGGGTTATCCGCCCGATGGCAATTTTCGCCGCACGCGCGCTGATTGGTTGCCCGATATCGCGTGATCAGCGCCGGCGTGCGGGGTGCGCGGGACGTAACGGGGAACGAAGGGGCGACGGGGCGGCGGGTCTCTCGCTGTCCGTAACATTCTCCCCCCGGCGTAGCCTTGCGAGCCTAGGCTGCACTCGGGAGGACGGCGATCCTCCTGACCGGCCGCCGCAGCAATCCGCCCCCTGGTCCTCACTTCGACGTTCCGTACCACGCCGTCTGGTCCGGGAAAGGTCCTTGTTATAACTCCTCTTGGCCACACGTTCCGCGGCATGGTCCCGTCTGCCCCCACGACGAGGTCTCCTTCTTGTACCGGGCGCTGCTGCACGTCCCTTGAGTCTCCGCGCGCAACCAGCGTCGGCAGGTACTCTTTCACCCAGCGCTTCCAGTACTCGTCGGCAAGTCCCTGCGCCGCTCTCCACGCCCGACGATCATTAGGCGTGCACGGCGCGGTCACTGGAAGGCTCGATGGTCCCAGCAGCAAGAAGTGGTTGGGTGTCAATGACTCTTCTTCGTCGATGTCGACCGGTACGTGCGTCAACGGTCGAGAGTTAACGGTGTTTTCGGCTTCTGTGAGGAGCGTCGCTAATGTCTCCTCCCGTGGGCTCTTCTGATTGAGTGTGGCTTCGAGCGCGGTCTTCACCGAGCGCACGAGACGCTCCCATGCGCCTCCCTGGTTCGGCGCACCCGGCGCGATGAACTTCCAATCCGTCCGCCGAGTCAACGCGTAGTCCTTCAGCAGGGGTGCCCACTCTTCCATCGCCCGTCGTAATTCGGTGTCCGCCCCATGAAAGTTTGTCCCGTTATCCGAGTAGATGACCCGTGGCCACCCACGCCTAGCCGCCATGCGCCGCAATGCCGATATCGCCGAGTCCGTCGTTAGGGAATAAACTATCTCTAGATGTACCGCGCGCGTCGTCAAACAAGTGAATAACGCTATCCACCGTTTTTCATGCCTACGTCCTATTGTTACCGTTATAGGCCCGAAATAGTCGATTCCGGTGTAGGTGAATGGTCGCACGAATGCCCCTAACCGTTCAGGTGGTAGATCTCCGATAACCGCTGGCCGTGGTGTCGCCTTGCGTACCCTGCACCGCAGACATCTCCGCTCCACTTCTCGTACGTTCGGTCGTAGTCGAAGTATGTGATATCTCGTGCGTAGGTCGTTCACTACCCGTTCCCTGTTGGCGTGGCTTGCTTCCTTATGCGCCTTCTCCACAAGCAGCTTTACAAACTGGTGGCGTCCGTTCAGGATGATGGGCCTCTTCATTTGGCTGTCCACATCGGCTGCGTCAATCCGTCCTCTAGCTCGCAGTACGCCATCTTCGAATAAGGGGTCGAGCTTCCTTAACGCGCTGCCGGTTGCCAAGTTCCTTCCTTTCTGCAGTCGACTGATGTCTTCAGCAAAACTCTCTTGTTGACTTCGCTCTATCCACATCCGCTCTGCTTTCTGGATGTGGTCCAATGTTAGTCCGTGCGCCTTTCCTCTCATGGCATCGACGAACTGTAATATCCGAGCGGTGGCCCTGACCAATCTCTCGTAAGAAGAGAACCTCTCGATGTCTGGCAGGTGTGGAGCGCCCCTGGTGTCGCTCTGGTGCGCCACGACTTCCTCCAGCTCGTCATCTTCATCCCCTGCCTTCTCTTCCCGTCGTCGAGGCCATCGATCTTCCTCTTCGTACAGGAATGGCGGTCCCGTAAACCATTTGTCGCTCTCTTCCTTGTACGTATAATTAATGCGCGTTGCCTGATCCGCGATGTTGTCTGCGGTCGGTATCCACCTCCATTGCTCGGGTGACGTCTTCTCCGATATCTCCCCTAATCTATGTGCTACGTATGGGGTGTAACGCGCCGTATCGTTTTGAATCCAATGGAGCGCCGTAGTGGAGTCTGTCCAATAAACTACCCTATCGGCTACCACTCTGTGCTCGCCTTGCACGAATTCCGCGAGTCGCGCGCCTATCAGATTCGCCTGTAATTCTAACCGTGGTATGCTTTGCGCCTTTATCGGGGCGACTTTCGCCTTGGCCGCCACTAATCGTACCTTAACCGTTCCGTCGCGGTATCGTAATCGCCAATACGCCGCGGATGCGTACGCACGTTCGCTTGCGTCGCTGAACACGTGGAGCTGACGCTCTACCACTCCCCCCGTAGGAGCATAGCACCTAGGCAGCCGCAGTCGTGATACTTCCTCGACGACTCGCAGCCACCTCTGGAATTCCTCAGCTGCCTCCTCGGGTAGTTCGTCGTCCCATCCGACCTTCTTCATCCGCCACAGGTCTTGCAGCAGGATCTTGGCGGTGATGGTGAGGTAGCTCAGCAGTCCAAGCGGGTCGAAGACCGACATGACTGCACTCAACGCCTCTCTCTTGGTCGGTGGCCTCTGCAGCGTCTTCACCTCGTTCGGTACCCGGTTCATGGATGTGTTAAACGTTAAGGCGTCTTCATTGGCCATCCATAATAGCCCTAGGGTTCTGCCTGGGCTGTCTTGTCTCAAGCCTACCTCCTTAGGCTTGCTCGCTAATAATTCCTCCGGCTTGTCTTCTAGTAGGGCTGCGTGGTTCGAATTCCAGCCCGCTAAGGTGAAGCCGGCCTGCTAGTGAACTTCCGTAACCTGCCTCGCAGTGTTTACCGCTTCCTCTACCGTAGCATAACTGTCTAGGTAGTCATCCATGTAGTGACTACGTACGATAGCGTTAAGTGCCAACGGATGTGTCTCAGCGTGTGCGCGCGCGTTATGATCCCTAACGCTATGTGCGAGAAACGGCGAGCTCCTCGCACCGAAAATCATTGAAGTCATAACGTATTCCCGCGGTGGGCTGGATCGCTCGTTACCTCGCCACAGAAATAATTGCGCGGGTTGGTCGCGACGGTCAATCTTAACGCGTAAGAACATTTCCCTAATATCCGCTGACACGGCTATTTCGTTCTCCCTAAATCTGAACAGTATGCCCGGTAGGTTCCGTAACAAGTCGGGGCCGTCAAGCAAATAATCGTTCAAACATTTACCGGACGCACGCGCTGCCGCGTCGAAAACCACTCTCGTTTTCCCAGGCTTGTTCGGGTTTCGTACTGCGAAGTGGGGCAGGTCCTCTCTCTCCGTCCCCTCGGCTTCCCTTGCGTATCCTTTCGCCAGGAGGTTATCTATTTGTGCGGTATAGGCGTCTCGAAATTCCGGCGATTTGTCCATCTTCCTCTCGATCGTCCGCAGTCTTCTAGCAGCCATCTCGTAGCTAGGAGGCATCCGCACGTCGTCGTCCTTCCATGGCAGTCCCACCTGGTATTGATCGCCGACCTTCTTGACGGTGCGCTGAAATATCTCGACAGCGCGCTCCTCTTCCCGTCGCGGCATATTCCTTAGCGAGATACCGATGGAATCGATCTCGTACTGCCGTTTGAGGAGTTCCGTTATCTCCTCGTCTTGACTCGCGAACGTTCGGATGTCCCTATCTATCCGTCCGCTACTGCTTACGACGTGTAACACGGTTTCACCGTCCTCCCTACACGTGAATCGCGGCACGGTTCCCTGTATCACCCATCCTAATAACGTACGTGCAGCTATAGGCTGCCTTCGACGCCCTATCCTCAAATTACGGGTGATTATTAAATGCCAATTGTCGGCTCCTAATAATAATCTCGGTTTGGCGTCCTCATAGCAAACCGAGCTCGGTAGGTCGCGTAAATGCTTTAGACGTAAACACTCTTTATTTACCGACTGCGAACCTATCTGTAAATTCGTTACTGTACGCGCATTTATTCTATACATCTCGTTGCGCGATTTTCCACGTATGCCTATGTTAACTAGCCTGCTATCGGCCTCGCGGTGACTATTGCTTATTCCCCTAATATTCAGCGGCTTTACCGGTCCTTCCGCTCCTAACTCACGCGCTAAGTCGTCATCGATCAACGAAATAGTCGAACCTTCGTCGAGCAACGCGTACGTGTCTATTTCCTTACCGTGTGGTCCACGTAACGTAATGGGACACACTTTCAACAATACGGATGCATTCCTACCGACGTTAGACGCGACGAGTACGGTCTCATCTGGTTTGGCCGATGTCTCAGGTGCGCGGGTCTTGCGGGTGTGAAGGAGGGCGTGGTGGGGGGCGTTGCAGCCGTCGATGCCGCATTTCTTTGCTTTACATTTAAACCGTCGGTGTTTACTATTTAAACATAGAAAACATACCCCGTCTTCTTTTACCCAATTCCACCGGTCGTCCACACCCATTTGCGCTAACTTCCTACACTTGGCGATCGCGTGTTCACCTCCGCAGCACATACAAGAGGCACTACCGGTGTCCTCCTGTGCGGTGAACGTTTTTACGTCGCGAGCCCTATTCTCTACGCGGCGTGTCACTATCCTTTTCGACGGCGGCGCCTCTCGTCTTACGGGCGATTCCTTAGTCGGCTCTACGGACGTATAGGCATGACTCAACGCACGATCAGCCTCTCTCATCATGAACCTGGACAGTGTAACGATGTCCGGCTTGTCTGCACTCCCGTAGTGCTCCGCATAATCACACCAACGCGACCGTAAGTGAGGGCTTAACTTATTCGTTACCTCCCTAGTAAGCATTGGATTTTGCAGATATCCCTTGCCGTCGACGTTTTGCAAAATGCACACGATATAAAAGCTTTTACAAAAATTTACTTCGCAAATATCCGCGTTATAAAATAAAATGATGTGTCTTACCTAGTATGAAGAAGCACCTCCCGCCCTCCCTAAATTGCGTGCACTAACCCCGTCACCACTAATCCCAGCACCGCTACTTCCAACACCACCACACTAGGCAAGACACACCACTGACGATAATACGACACGTGTTTCGCCTCTACACGAGGCATCCTCAGGTGATATAGACTCTACGGTGGCTAACCGCTAAGTGAGCGGCGAGCCAAAACAAGTGCCTTTTATACAAACCGATGATGCAACCGCTCTCTACCTAACGAGCGAGCGATTGCGTCATGCGATAAAACATGCGACCAATCACCGCTGGACTTACGCAGCCGTTTGTAAAATTAAAAACAAACCGCCGCGCAACGCCCACATTATTAGTGAGCAGGCTTGAAGATATTTAAAAGAGGTGAGTTAGTAACATTTGTTTGTTCATTCAGCAATGCAACGGTATTATTATTACTTTTTAATATCTCTAACTGTTCCAGCACACACAGCCGCAGCCCTTTATTACACGTATGTAAGACTTTAAAGGAGTGGTCGTTGGCTAGGTTGTGTCCAGTGTCCAAAAGATGTTTGGCAAAATGGGATTTATCGGGATTGCAATTCCTGTACGCGGCTAAATGCTCTTTATAACGTGTCTCGAAATTGCGACCAGTCTGACCCACGTAAACGGCGTGGCATTCGTCACAAACAAGTTTGTAAACACCTGACTTTTGACGAATATCTAACTTATCTTTACTATTACAGATATTTCTAAGAGAATTGTTTGTTTTGAACGCCACATGAACGCCGTTTTGTCGAAGAGTATTAGTTACTTTTTCAGATATGGGGCCTAAGTAGGTCAAACTGCTCACATATCGATGAACACTTTGAGGTTGAACCGCGTACAGAGAGTTGCGAATAACATGCTTTTGTTTCTTTTTAATTAAATTGTTAATGAGATTTTTTGAAAAACCGTTAGAGACCGCTATTTGATAAATTATATTAAGTTCTTTTAAATAATTTTCTTTACTTAATGGGACAGTGAACAAACGGTTAATGTAACAATAAAAAGCGGCTACTTTATGTTGCCATGGATGACATGATGACGCGGGGATGACCGTGTCGGTGTGAGTTGGCTTTCGATAAATTTGGAAAACATGTGACGATTCTTTTCTTGTTATTGTTAAGTCAAGAAAATTAAGGGAACAATCTTGTTCCAATTCAAGTTTAAATTTAATTTTGTCATGGACTCTATTTATTTTATTGAGGAAAACATCCAGTTGTCTCCTTGTGCCAGTCCAGCAAATAATTATTATCATTTCCAAAATTAAAGATATTCGTATTCCTCCTAAATCCATATTGTTATCTTTAGACGTTGATAGTCTTTTCACAAATGTCCCATCCCCTGACTGTTTGCGTATACTCGCAGATCTCTTTGAAAAACGTCGTCTACATCCCGGGGAAACAAATGATCTTCTTAACTTAACCTCTCTCTGTGTGAAACAAAACTATTTCCGGTTTAATAACCGTTTCTATCTACAAAAAGAAGGGTTAGCTATGGGGTCCCCTCTAAGTCCCCTTATGGCGGACATTTTCATGGATAATTTCGAAAAACAACATATAGTTGTCAATCAAAATATCTTATATTACTATCGATATGTAGACGACATAATTATTTGCTGGACTGGCACAAGGAGACAACTGGATGTTTTCCTCAATAAAATAAATAGAGTCCATGACAAAATTAAATTTAAACTTGAATTGGAACAAGATTGTTCCCTTAATTTTCTTGACTTAACAATAACAAGAAAAGAATCGTCACATGTTTTCCAAATTTATCGAAAGCCAACTCACACCGACACGGTCATCCCCGCGTCATCATGTCATCCATGGCAACATAAAGTAGCCGCTTTTTATTGTTACATTAACCGTTTGTTCACTGTCCCATTAAGTAAAGAAAATTATTTAAAAGAACTTAATATAATTTATCAAATAGCGGTCTCTAACGGTTTTTCAAAAAATCTCATTAACAATTTAATTAAAAAGAAACAAAAGCATGTTATTCGCAACTCTCTGTACGCGGTTCAACCTCAAAGTGTTCATCGATATGTGAGCAGTTTGACCTACTTAGGCCCCATATCTGAAAAAGTAGCTAATACTCTTCGACAAAACGGCGTTCATGTGGCGTTCAAAACAAACAATTCTCTTAGAAATATCTGTAATAGTAAAGATAAGTTAGATATTCGTCAAAAGTCAGGTGTTTACAAACTTGTTTGTGACGAATGCCACGCCGTTTACGTGGGTCAGACTGGTCGCAATTTCGAGACACGTTATAAAGAGCATTTAGCCGCGTACAGGAATTGCAATCCCGATAAATCCCATTTTGCCAAACATCTTTTGGACACTGGACACAACCTAGCCAACGACCACTCCTTTAAAGTCTTACATACGTGTAATAAAGGGCTGCGGCTGTGTGTGCTGGAACAGTTAGAGATATTAAAAAGTAATAATAATACCGTTGCATTGCTGAATGAACAAACAAATGTTACTAACTCACCTCTCTTAAATATCTTCAAGCCTGCTCACTAATAATGTGGGCGTTGCGCGGCGGTTTGTTTTTAATTTTACAAACGGCTGCGTAAGTCCAGCGGTGATTGGTCGCATGTTTTATCGCATGACGCAATCGCTCGCTCGTTAGGTAGAGAGCGGTTGCATCATCGGTTTGTATAAAAGGCACTTGTTTTGGCTCGCCGCTCACTTAGCGGTTAGCCACCGTAGAGTCTATATCACCTGAGGATGCCTCGTGTAGAGGCGAAACACGTGTCGTATTATCGTCAGTGGTGTGTCTTGCCTAGTGTGGTGGTGTTGGAAGTAGCGGTGCTGGGATTAGTGGTGACGGGGTTAGTGCACGCAATTGAGGGAGGGCGGGAGGTGCTTCTTCATACTAGGTAAGACACATCATTTTATTTTATAACGCGGATATTTGCGAAGTAAATTTTTGTAAAAGCTTTTATATAATGGATTTCCGCAAAGTAACGCCTGATTCTATTAATTAAATGCACACGATATTTTGCAACTTTATTGCGAACGCATTTAATTCCTGTGCGGTTTGACCCGGGCGCGGAAGGCGTTTCAATTCTTCTAACGCGCGATCGATAATTACTTCTGGGCGGCCGAAACACTGCTCTAATGTTCGCATAATATCTGCTGGATCCTTCGCGGTAAACAGCAGTGCCGATACTACTTCCCTAGCTTCACCGCGTAAGCAATTTCTGAACCTTGCCATATTTTCCGTATCTGTGAATCCATATAGACGCGTGGATTCTTTCATCGCGGCTTTGAACGCTAACCATTCCGCGGCCGAACCGTTAAAAATGGGCAAGTCCTGCGTCTGCTTCGCGGCAGCGGGCCTAACTCTGACCATATTCTCCAGAGCTTCCGCTAGTCGCTCTATACCCCTATCCTTTCCTCGCGGAGTAAGCGACCTATCTCTATCCCTATCTCTCTCTAGCCTACGCTGTGGTGCTGGCGTCCTATGCGCACCTACATCCCTATACGGCGACGGTGATCTACGATCCGCGTGGCGATGTGGCGATCTATGTGTAGGCGATAGAGTGCGGCGTTGGACGCGCGACGGCGACGTAACCCGTACACGACGATCCACCTGGTTCATTCTTACGGCGACTCCATCTTCCCTCTGTACCGAATCTATGCGGCGCGGTTGAACGTTATTCGCTTCCGTCCTCCCCTGGGCATCTTCACTGTGGTCGTAACTGGTTACCCTGTTCGGTAGGGTCTGCTCTAACTCGATGCGGGCGCGGGCTGAGAGGGGCGGGAAGGCGACTCCCCCCGCACAGTCTCTACGTTCTCTAACCACCTATCAACGCGTACCCTATTTTCAACTAACTCGTCTTCGTTGACACTTTCCCTATCTGTTTCTTCTTGCAGTTGCGCGACGTCCCTAGCGTACTTCTTCCTAATAAGATCTTCTTCCAACTGCAATTGCTTCCTCCTAATTGCAGCTAGTTCCTCCGCGGCGTTATATTCAATTTGCTTTAATTTAGCTATCGCACTAGCCGTCAACCGGGCTGAACGAACGGAGCGAACCGACGGGGCGCGGGGCGCGGGCCTATGTACGTCTGTTACAGGCGCGACGGTACGTACTATCGAACTAATCTCTGTAGACGGAAGATCTTCTATAATCGCGGCGAGTGTCTCTGTACGCGGCGCGGAAATGCTAACCTCTCCCAAACGATCGGTCGTGGACACGGACATAGCGGGGCGCGGCGGCGGGGGCGCGGGCGCGGACGTAGATGCGGGCGCGGGCGGGGCCTGGAGCGCGGGCGCGGCGGAGGGCGCTTGTGCCATCGCGAGATAATCGGACGGGGACGCGGGTGCTTCTTCGAATATGCGCATTCCTACCGGCGTGTCATCATCGTTCCGTGTCTTCTGGCTTCGTGTCTTCCTCATGGTCCCACGTTGCGACCTCCGGTCGTCTTCAAAAAGACGTACGTACAGTCTTTAAAAAGACACACGTATGGATGTCGTTCCCGCCACAAGGGCGTTACCAGATGGTCACAGTTTGGCACCGTTAGGGAGTGACCACTGGCCGCGTAAACGCGGTTAAGAAACAAGAAATTGTCTGGAAACAGACAATAGACGTGTATGACGTAGGCGTAACAAGAAACAGGGAAGAAATTAGTACCGACGATCTTCTCTCTTCGTCGACGAACTTCTTTCTTCCTTGAAGATCTTCTATAATGATCTTCTCTCTTCTGTAATTATGTTCTTTCTTCTATAATTACGTTCTTTCTTCTATAACTGCCTTCTTTCTTGTTTCTTCTTACTTCTTTCTTCCTTCTTCTGGCTGCTATCCGGCGACGATGGACCAAGATAAAGTGGATGGAGAGTAGTGGACTGTATTTATACTTTAACTGGCGGTGTGAGGTTAGCTATACTAGGGGACTGCTCGAAGAAAAGATGGTACTTTTAACTATACTATATTCACTATTTACAAAGGGTTCGGCACTATTAACTAAATCACTATTCAAAGAGGGAGGTCTTCAGTATGGAGTCTTCTTCCAGGTTTTCTGTCTTGATTCTTCCTTGTTGTCTTCTCGAGTGCCGCTTCCGAATGAACGCTTCCGAATGAACGCCCACGGCCTTTTTTTTTTTTTTTTTTGCGCCCGAAGCAATTTGGAAAAGGGCTACCCTTTACGGGAGGCGGAAAATGCATTACGCATACCACGATGGCTATCCATCGTGGTTATGGGGGACTCACGCCTAACGGGGGAGCCTATGTGATACCCCCTAAAAACCGCCTTTGGGGACTGGCAACCAGCTGTTTAAAGCTTCCTATGCCGTATCGTAAAGCGACCCTCTTTTGGGAAAAGAGGGCGCAGGCGGCTATAAGCCGCTGAGGGAGTGCCTGGGAAGGCAATTTGATTGTAAAATTTAATTATTTATGAAAGTTTAATTATGAAATTGACTGAGCCACCAGTAGGTAGTTCAAATCGTTTGACAGAGAATAGGCGGGTTCGAGTGGGAGTTCCTCGGCCTGCGGATGCGATAGCGAGAGGGAGTGGGGTTGCACACTTAGCTACCTCACGAACGAGTATGTTAATGAAACTCTGAGACTTTAAAGAAGTTTCAGAGAGTTTTAATTAAACGGCCTAAATCGCCCTTCTTATATTCCCGAGGAGAGCGCTTCATTCCGTGGGGTTATCCGCCCGATGGCAATTTTCGCCGCACGCGCGCTGATTGGTTGCCCGATATCGCGTGATCAGCGCCGGCGTGCGGGGTGCGCGGGACGTAACGGGGAACGAAGGGGCGACGGGGCGGCGGGTCTCTCGCTGTCCGTAACAACTATGTGCTCACAGAATACCAACGTAAAATAACAGCTCATTGCTGCTTTATTTCGTATGATAAGTATAGACAATCTGAGACCCTTTTTACTGTAAACAAGGAATTCCATCTTAGTAGAACGGCATTGCACCTGCATTTTGATTCTTAATCGAGGATGTAATATTTAGATGTCCATAAGACATACCATCCACTTCCCATCAGGTGGACTGTGAAGAACCTTCCAGCAACAAGAGATGCCAATGTCTAGCTATGGACTTTCACAGTGTGGTGATGATGAATTTATTTTACTGGCACTTGATTCTTAATTTTAAATATTTAAGTGAGAGCCATAACTGAAGAAGTCGAAAACGTTACCATTAACCTGCTTTATAATGGCTTCACTCAGCTGAAAATGAAACTATTATATTTTACGTTTACTATAAACGCGAGCTATAATCTAGAAATTGAAGTACGAAGTTAGGAGAAGGTGAGCGACGGTTATGTTTAATGCAAAGACTCTGGGATCAAATGAAATGCATACCTGAAATCAAGTGAAACTCAAATGAATATCAAAAGTCCACTGCTTAAAATGGACCTCCTCACAAAATTTCTTGTGCATATTTGCTATTATTGCTAAGCTAGGCCAGCGGATTGACAATCATAGTTTTTTTTTTCTAGTTGTTATGAGAAATACGCTGCTACCCATCTCCTCCGTGGTAGCTTAGATGGTTAGTGCTCGCTGTAACATTCACAGTACGCGAGCAACCCGGGTTCGATCCCCGTCGGCACCAATGCAATTGTTAATTGCAATTTTAAGTGCTGTTTTATCACGTGCTCGGCGGTGAAGGAAAACATCGTGAGGAAACCTGCATGTCTCAGAAATACTAAAAAATAATCGAAGACATGTGAAGTTCGCCAACACGCATTGGGGCAGCACGGCGATATTTCGTTGTCCTAAAACCATTTCAGAGACGAGAGGAGGCCTGTGCCCAGCAGTGGGACGTAAATAGGCTGCAACTTTTACCCACCTCCTTCCTAGTTTATTTCTCCTTGTCGCCTCTTACAGATATTGGGTGGTAGATGTTCTTATACCACCACTACACGGTGATTTTTAATGACCGTTACCATATAGCCTATCCAAAGTCCACGAAGATGTTGCTTCCATCTCCTGGCCTATTCCCTTCTGTCACCTCTTAATACACCCACGGTACGATATGAGGTAGTGGATCTCCTTACAACTACAACTATATATTTAACCATTATAATGTTTATATGAGAGCTTTTAATTAGAAAGCAAAAGCGACAGAAGCCTATAATGAAGAAGCCATGAGTTCGAATACGCCGTTCGATTACTGTAGTGATTCACACATAACACAAGCATTTTACGTATACTTGACTGTTTAACTTAAATAAAATAAAATAGTATAGCACAAATTTATTCAATACATATTACAAGAATACTTTTTGAAAGTCATTTAAGCTGGTTCGGAAAAAACCTCTTTCCTAGGAAGAACGTGCTAGAAACCCAATGGTACTTTTAATACTATTTACAATATAATAATTTATACAGTTAAGTATGACAACATTAAGAAACAGCAATGTAGCGATCATCTCATTCCACGGTGTTATTATACTACTAAAGAGCACATGATTGACATGTGCTCTTTAGTAGTTTAAACCATTTTTGCTTAATTAAAATGTTAAGGTTTTTGATAGATAAGTGCTGCATATTTTCTGGGACTTTTATGTAAAAGGTTTGAAGTCGAGTAACTGGTATTATTAAATTCATCATCATCATCATTACAGCCTTTCATAAGTCCACTGCTGAACATAGGCTTCCCCCATGGAATGCCACATAGCACGGTCCTGAGCCACCTGCATCCATCGACTTCCTGCATGTATTATCAGGTCGTCACTCCATCTCGAGGGGGGTTGCCCTACACTTCGCCTACCGGTATGAGGCTGCCACTCAATAACCTTTCTTCCCAATCGGTTGTTGGTTCTTCAAAATATATGGGCGGCCCACTGCCACTTCAGCTTACTAATCCGTTGGGCTATGTTGGTTACTCTGATTCTACTGCGGATATACTCATTTCTAAGTTTATCACGCAGAGAAACTCCGAGCATAGCCCTCTCCATAGCTCGCTGAGCGACCTTGAGCTTCCTCATATGGCCAGCAGTGAAGGACCACGTCTCAGATCCGTAAATCATCACTGGCAACACGCACTGGTTGTACGATTTCGTTTTAAGGTTTTGAGGTATGTCTGATGAGAAGATGTGTCGTAGTTTCCCGAACGCTGCACAGCCGAGTTGAATCCGTCGATTGACCTCTCGGTCGAAGTTGGACTTAACTAGTCGGACTATTTGTCCCAGGTAAACATACTCGTCAACAACTTCGAGCTTAGTGCTCCCAACAACTACCGGCATAGGTCACCTATGCCGGTATACATGACATGCATAGTACATTCAAGAAAGCGTTGTCATCTTTTTTGAAGAACAATACCACCGCACTTCTACTCCACGTCTCCAGTGTAATGCCACCATGGAGGACGGAATTTAAGAGCCTCTGAAGGACTTCAAGTACCGGTCTTCCACCCGCTATCAGAAGCTCCGCTGTATTTCCATCCTCGCCTGGGGCCTTGCCGTTTTTACGGTGCTGGAGAGCCATTCTAATCTCGCTTAAACTGACTTCTGGGATATCTTCCGAATAGTGTCGGATAAGATTCGCTCTTGGATCGTTACTCACACTTGCGTATGGCTTCAACGATGACGTGTAAAGCTGCCCATAGAATCTCTCAATCCCACTCAAAATCTCAGGTGCCCCGGAAACGATGCTGCCACACTCAATCTTCAGCTTCGACAGTTGGCTTTTTCTGCTAGACAGATCTCGTGCCAACACATTGGAGCCTTAGTTCCGCACGATCGCTTCTTCAATACAAGCTGTATTGAAGTTGCGTAAGTCCCGCCGCATGCATTTGGAGATCTGTCTGCAGTTGCCTATATGCTGTCAAATCTGTTGAAGAATGTAGCTTCATCTCCCGTCTAACAGCCATGAAATTGAGAGTGTGATCGGAGAGTTTTTGTATTCTTCTGCAGCGGGTCTTGCAGAACTTAGCTCCAGCCACATGGACAGTCTCCACGAGCTTGTCATTCATATCGTCCACTTCATTGCAGTGTTCTAGGCACTTAATACGGTTTTGTTACTCGAGCTGATAAGTTTTGGGACTTTGTAACAGAGCACGAGGGGGACGGAGCGTTGACTTCATTAGACGAGACCTCTCCAACTTAACGTTTAAGTTCTGTGTGCCTCTAACCATTCGGTGATCGCTACCAGTTTTCACTCTCGAGATCACGGAGACATCACTGAACAGTTGTAGTCTGGTCGTCATAATGAAGTCAATCTCATTTTTTGTGGAACCGTCGGGGCTCGACCAGGTCTACTTCCTGTGGGCCCTATTCAAAATTTCCCTACTTTCAGCTCACCGTTCTCTCTTAAGCCTAGTTTTGCATTGAAGTCTTCCCATTAGCACCGTATATTGGGTTTTGGAGGAATGCATGGCTCTAGAGATATCCTCATACATTTCCTCGACCTCCTCATCGGGGTGTGCCGCGGTTGGTGCGTAAACCGGTATGACCTTCAGCGAATAACGTTTGGTGATTCTAAGTATAAGGTACACAACCCTCGTCGACACACTCTCAATCTTTACAACGTTGTTATCGAGAGACTTGTGGACGATAAATCCGACACCTCCTTGAGACAGATGGTCGCCCTCCCGGTGATAGAGCAAGTTGCCGGATTCGAGGATTACCGTGTTCTCCCCGTCTCTTCGGACTTCGGATAATCTCATAATATGCCAGCGTAACTTGCCCATATCTTCTTCCAGCTCCACGATCTTCTCGTCAGTCTTCAGGGTGCGTGCGTTGTATGCTGCCAGATCGAGTCGTCTTAGGTGGCAACCGAACCTCCACCGGAGATTCTTAGCACCTTCTGCCCCGCCGTTACCATGGTCGCCACCGTAGCCAGGAATAGCGGGGCCGCCGGGGACTGGGGGCCGTTTCTTTGTTGCAAATACACTCCTATGAATGACAGTATCATTCATAGGAGTGTATTTGCCATAGTTGCCACGCTTGGCAACCGCAGTTTTTTTTTAATTATAATTTTCTGTTATCAGGAAGATGCTGCTGCCCATCTCCTGCCTGTTTCCCTTTGTCGCCTTTTACGACACCCACAGGAAGATATGGGGTAGTGGATATTCTTAACCGCCACTACACGGCAATTTTAAAATTATTAAATTACCCTAGTATTAATAAGAAAGAATATTAAGGTAGACAATAAGAGAAAAAGACGTTGACGTAACGGTGGCAGCTTTAAATAATTGCGAACTTTTTCATGCCCGATTCCTATATACAAGAAACGTTCCATCCCCGAAACCATCTGTTTTATTAAAATAAAGTGTATGTAAAACAGTTTATATTACAGCCTATACGTTCAGTAACTTGTGATGATTTAAAACTAAAAAAAAAACTAGAAGGTTATAAAATCTAGAATCTCTAGAAGTACTAAAAGATAAATTAGATAGTATTTGTTTTAAAAAAGGGGTTTTCATGTAATTCTTTTACTGCAAAACGGCTTAGAAAAGAAAACGTAGCGTTATTAAATACAGGGTATTTTTGGAACGCTCCCGAAAACTAAGACAGGCGACAGCACCAAGTATACCTTTGATCATGGGTCATAAATAAATTTGATCCTGATGAAAAAAAAAACATATTTTTACAACGTTTTATTTGCTTTATTCACGCGCCATCATGTTAGTACAGCTAAATGAAACGATAATTTCATAAAAAAATCATGAAAAGACTGAAACATAAAACCAGCAGTGGAAACTGAACTATCACCTGACTAATGGAGGTTAATGTACGCGCGAACGGTGAAAAAAGAACGCTGGCCTTGAACTTGGGCACTGAGCGATTTATCACATATTGGCCAGTATTACTGTGCCTGCATGCTATTGGTTCCCGCGCTTTGTTCGCTCCAAAAATACAGTCGCATACACAGCTTACTTTGCGACTCGCGACGATGTTTTAAAAAGGAAGGAAAAAAAAAATATTTATATCTATTGTTTTATGACTAAACTAGTGAACGAAAAGGTAAATATGATAGGAGAAGGTGAATCGGGAAAATTGTGCAGTAAAGTTAAAATTGTTGAGGAAGAATACCGAAAAAATTACCATGTGATCGACCTCATGAAGGAAGCTCAAGCGAAGATGAAAGTGATGATGAAGTAGCATCCAGTAACACCAACACACCATCAACATCTGGCTTCCATGTGACCCAAGACGTCATAATGGACGGCGTGTCACCCTTAGCTTAAGTTTTTTTGTTACAAACTACTTTATATTTTACGATAGAAATAACAAACAATGCTCAAGTAAACATTATCTATTTTTAATTCCCACCTCTTCCAAAGTTCTAAGTAGCTAGTAAAACACCTATTATGATTCTACAATAAAACAATTAATTACTATAATATTATAAAACAATAGCCCAATACCATGTAGTACTTTAGAACGCGACGACCCACACTCACTCCGCTGTCGACCTGTATCTAGCTCCGTATGAAACAATGCTGCGGTCATAAGAAAAAAGGGCGCATCTAACAATTTTCGAATAAATGAGTTAAATATACCATTCGACTCATGATAAGAAGACGCATCTACTAAATTTTTTTAATATTCACTAATATCAATATTTTAGATATTATCGTCAGAATTTTAGACATAGCTGTTGATCACAGATGACATTTTATTAGTAGAAAAGACTTATACAAATTCAACATAAAAGAAAAGACTTATTTAACCAGTTGCTACGTCATCTTTAACAATATTTGCATCGATTACTTAAATTTAAATTATTCTTGTCTTATTATTTTATATCTTATTATTAAGAGCTTATATCTTATTATTTAGAGCTGGTGTTTCACATGTGGTCCTATATAAATTTGATCGAGGTCAGACCAATAGTTTTTGAGTTATCCTTAATTATTTATATTAAAGTCGGTTGTACAAATGTTTTAATTTTTAATTATTATCGTAGTAAGTCTTGTATGATATCCCCTTTAAAATCATTACTCAAGAGTTGCGGGTTGTTATTTTTTGTGTCTCACTACCAATGCTTTTCTAATATTTACTAAGAAAAAAGTAGTAAATTACTATTAGCGTCCTCTCAACTTCAAATGACCTTTCCAAAATATGTAAAAATGTTAAATGAATGGTAGTTTTGTTTTATTTATTAGGTTGGGAAGACCCAAATAGTTATATGCGTCTTTCCTTCAATGTTTTTGTGTTGCCAGGTGTATTTTTTAATCTAAGATGAAAAGGAAAATTCGTTTTATTTAAATAAATAAACAAATTTAAAAAAAAATAAGTTCGTCCTTAAAATCTTCATGTTTCTACGTATATATTTCAATATAGATACCTTTTAATATACTTTAGACACGGGGTCTGAAAGAAAAATTCATCAATTTATTTTTTATTTCCATTTTACGTTTTTGTTAGTTACTTCCTTTTTTATTATGACGGCAGAATGCCTAACCCTGCCGCCTCACGCTTGTGACGCAGTAGGTTTCAGCCTTGACGGGGTTCGTTTGTTTTAGTTTTTGAGACAGTTCTGTGTTGATTTTGTACACGCGTGCGCGAGCGACAGTTCAATCGTTTTGTTTAATAAATTTACTTGTGATTACGTGTTGATATTAAAGTTTTTGTTACGTTTTTGGATTCTTTTTTGTTTTAATAATGCCTAACGCGTACGTTTATAGTGGTCAACATGTTAGGTATCCGAACCTAGGTACACGAAGTATCGCTAAATAAATTGTTAAGACGTCGAGATGGAACAAGTGTGTCATACTGTGCAGTGCACAAAGTGTTGAAGCGTAACCAATGCGCCCA
Source organism: Parnassius mnemosyne (assembly GCA_963668995.1). NCBI lineage: Eukaryota > Metazoa > Arthropoda > Insecta > Lepidoptera > Papilionidae > Parnassius > Parnassius mnemosyne. The sequence goes on from CAVLGL010000057.1 coordinate 2,743,869, forward strand.
TACAAATTGCACAAAGTGCAAGCTTTAGTTCCCGGCGATCACGACCGCCGACGAGTTTTCTGCCGTTGGTTATTATACCAGCAACAACGTGTGCCTGGTTCCATTGAGTACATTATCTGGACGGATGAGTCGACATTTACCAGAAACGGCCTGTAGAACCGAAGAAATACACACGTGTATTCAGAGGTTAACCCGCACGCTGTTCGACAAACCGGGCACCAAACCCGATGGTCGGTTAACGTATGGGCAGGTTTATTTAAGGATCGCATACTGGGACCAGTGTTTCTGCCAGAGCGACTGAACGGACAGCGATACCTAAACTTTATAAATGAACAGTTGGTTGACATTTTAAACGACCTATCGTTAGCTGAATATCGCCGCACATAGTTCCAACATGATGGTGCCCCTCCACATTTCGTGAGGTTCGTCCGTGAGTGCCTCAATGAGCTATTTGATGATCGCTGGATCGGCAGACTAGGACCACACGCTTGCCCACCTCGCTCACCAGATCTGACTCCGTTAGACTTCTTTTTGTGGGGTATGTGAAAGAAAGGGTTTTTAATCGTGAATGTGATAGTGCTGAAGAAATGCGCCAAAGGATCGTGGATGCTTTCGAGAAACTACGTACGGACTGTGTCGAAGACCACACGATGATGCCCCGCCTGCACCCAAATCTGCCTTGAAATGAATGGAGCACAATTTGAGCCGCATCTCATAAGACCACGGAGGATTTAGAGCAGTAAGCTGTTTCATAACTATTTTTTTTTAAATAACTTAGTACTAGACTAATCTGAATAGGTACATAACTGAATACATGAGAATAATAAACATACCTACACGATGAATAAAAACGCATGACTCCAACCTTGGTTACATTTCATTTAAGTATTTCTTCATTAGCGGGGAATCGAACCAGTTATTTGGGTTATTTAACCTGTAAATTCGGATTAAAGTGGCTACGTGGAGATAGACACAGTGGCAAAATAGTAGGTTAAGTAGATAAGTTAGGTATTTAGACACGTGTTGTAAATTATTAGGTATTGTGGGAAGGCCCGCTAGTTGCAGGCCGCGCGAATTTGTGTTCGCGTGTACATTGACCTTTATCTAGCTCAGGTCAGGTGATATCAATTCAGTCATTCCACTGCTGGTTTTATGTTTCAGTATTTTCATGATATTTTTTATGAAATTATCGTTTCATTTAGCTGTACTAACATGATGGCGCGTGAATAAAGCTAATAACACCTTATAAAAAGATGATTTTTTTTTCATCAGGATCGAATTTATTTGTGACCCATGATCAAAGGTATACTTGGTGTTGTCGCCTGTCTTAGTTTTCGGGAGCGTTCCAAAAACACCCTGACCAGGCATTAGTCTTATCACAAAGGTTAGAAGTCATATTTGTTAAAATTAAGTATATTATATGCTTCAAATATTATAAGAAAGAAAATAAAAACAATTTTCAAAGTCATATACAATATCTTTTGATATTTCTTTGAAAATGAATGTCATTTGTGAAACTAAACATTCAACCGTTAGTCCTATATAGTCAGACATACGTCAAGTTGTCAAGCGGCGGTCGGTTTTCATTTGTCATTTGCTGGGGCTATCCATAAAGTGGCTGTTAAATTGTGAAACTCGCCATTTAGGTATTTATTTTATAAGAAAAAAAATTCTTTAACTAAATAATATTCAAATATAAGAAAATAATAAATTGATCATGAGATGTGATGAATGCCGAGATAATTAAAAATAAATATTATAATATATATTATTATATATATATATATATATATATATATACATATATATATATATATATATATATATATATATATTATTTTTATTATCATAGTTAATAAATTATGTATTATGTAGAATTTTATCCTATCTTAATAAATATTTGTAATTTGCTTTCAAATACAATTTTATATAATATTTTTATAATATAATATAATAATTATACTGCTGATCCTGATCAGGATACTAGGATCAAGTTTTTAAATTTATTAATATTATATTTATAATTATTATATTATATCATATATTAATTATAGTATTGTTATCGGTCCTTGATTAAAGAAAATGCAAATCTTTAAGTCAATCAGCCGTCTACTAGTTGGTAAAAATTACATTAAAAGAATTGGTTACATATATAGATAGATCCAAGTTAGATAAATCCAAGAAAAAGTAAAAACCACCTTCAGAAAATAAAACTAAAAAAATAATAATAGAAATTTCACTTATTAGTTCGAGTTAAGTTACAAAGTATGAGGAAATTATTTTATTATTTTAGTTTTTTTAAGCTGGGTTTTACTTTTTTTAAGTCATGTAATGTTACCTATATTGCTACATTAAAAACTTCATCCCTTATTTATTCCTTATTTATTCACCCTTCAAGGCATTTTTTTCCTAAAATTTATATGCAATTAAATTAAATAACCTCTGAAGTATAGCCTATTTAACAAAACACGAGTTATTAAAATTGGTTCATAAACAAAGAAGTTATGTTCGGGCATAACATAACATAAATATAATTATAAAAAAGTGACGAATTTAGAACTTCTCCTTTTTAGAAGAAGCTTAGAAAATTAATTTAAATGTAAATTTTCGTAAGCGACTAAAATGATTAATAATTTTGATATTTCAAATCTTTTTATGCTTGTAGCACAATACAGCTGTATGTCAAAAGCACGAATCGATTAAAGAATAAGATATTATAAGTGGTAGGACTACTTTCCTGCCTAGAAGTCCGTCCAAGTAGGTTCCACGCTCGTAATTATATCTGCCGCTACTCGTATAAGGCCGTGTTTGCACTGATGTGTTACAGTCACATTTACATTTGTGTTACATTTACAGAAAGGTTAGGGTCAGTTCACACCAAGACGTGATGCAACGCGACGCGGTACGCAATTTTTAAGATCGTGATACAAAATATAACTTTATTTACTACACAAAACGATACACATTTTATCGACATGATTTGAAAATGTCCCGCGTCGCCGCGATACGCCGCACTGCAACTTGAGATGTTACGCGGCATAGCGCGACGCATCACGACGCAGCGGTGCTATGACGGTAGGCGCAGCGTGCAAAAGCGATGCGGTGCCAGCGACGTCACGCAAAATCATTGGTCTCTTCAATCATCGTTGCGTCGCGTTGCGGCTCTGTGTGAACTGACCCTAAAGGTCAGTATAATTACAGGCTGATATTCTTAGCCCTCAAAAGATGACAATGCATCTGTAGTTTTCTTCAACTGAAGTTGGTTGCAGGTGTTCATTGACTGCAGTGGCCATTTAACATCAGGGAGACTGTAATTTAGTTGGTTTTATTAAAAAAAAGAAGTTTGGTGTTAAAATGCAGCATGGTACTGTTTTTATATAGCGAGTGAGGTGAACCGGAGAGCATACCAGCCACTAAGGGAATTTATATCCAAGGGAGATTTATGGAGCAAGGAGTCTCAAGAAGTAAGGTGCTCTTTAAGCTAGGTACGACACAACATTTTATTTTATAAGGCGGATTTTAACTAATAAATTTTTAACGTCTTTAGATAAATAAACTAACAGTAACAGTTTCAGCACTTGTCTTTAAAACATTATACGAACGAACTGAGTTTCATCCCCTTGGGCAATAAAAGTGCTAGTTGAAATTTTAAGTGCCGATGTACAACGTAGATTAAAACGTTATTGAAACTAAACCAGCATGTCAGAGAATTTAAAAAAATATTTGGAAGACATATGAAGTCCGCCAACATGAATTAGGACAGCGCGGTGGATACCTCCTTGAAAACCTTCTCAGAAATGAGAGGAGGCAATAAATTTTATTGAACCTTACATTTACATTGTGTTTTGGTATTGAAGGCTCTCAGCGAGCTATGGAGAGGGCTATGCTCGGAGTTTCTCTGTGTGATAAACTTAGAAATGAGGATATCCGCAGTAGAACCAGAGTGACCAACATAGCCCAACGGATTAGTAAGCTGAAGTGGCAATGGGCCGGCTATATAGCTAGAAGAACCAACAACCGATGGGGAAAAAAGGTTCTCGAGTGGCGGCCTCGGACCGGCGGACGAACCTGGTGACGACCTGGTAAGATATGCAGGAAGTCGATGGATGCAGGTGACTCAGGACCGTGCTTTGTAGCATTCCTTGAGGAGGCCTATGTTCAGCAGTGGACTTGTGAATGGAAAGAAAGAAAGAAAGAAGAAAGAAAGAAAACATTTATTGCTCAAATACGCCACATGTACATTTAAACCATAAACATAAAAAATACATAGATAGTAAAAAGAAAAAAAAAAAGAAAAAAAAGAAGAATACAAAAAAAAAATATTAAACACATTGAATGGCTGTAATGATGATGAATTAAAGGCCTAAAGTCACTATTTATTCAATTCAATTCAATTTATTTTCTCTTCTTGTTACACATACATTTGGTCTTAATCCTAAAAAATAGTTCCAATCAAGAATCCTGCAAGGGCCTGGCAAATATTGGCAAATATTCATAATAATATTATTACAATAAAATTATTATCCTTACATTTACGTATTCATAAAATAATTATCATTAATATTATATAAAGAATATTTATAGTTTACTTAAATAATAATGACATACATAAAAAAAACATTGTTTAATTATATTTCCTACTTAATTACTAAACAAATTATGTAACGAGTTATAGCAATTTTATTTAAATATGTATTGTGTTGTTATTAAATTCAGTAATAATATTATAGCCTGCTAATAATGTTTGATCCTTCGTCCACTTCTGCCTATGAATACGTATCGTACAAAATAATTTATGCTGTAATAAACATTAAACCTAATGCCGTATCTAGTACGTCGTCGGTCATGTCACCGAAATCAGTACATGCTCATTAATATGAATTACGAAGTCCATTTACTCCGTGGAACATCGAACCCAAGCAATAATATATTTTGGATCCAGATGAAAAGTCGATTAACTTTTAAAATATAATTGTGAACCAGTTTTTATTAAATTAAATTGATAAACGAACTTACGTAATGGTAAGTAGCTACTGCAGTCTGTCAGTTTTTCCTAAGTTCCGGTCGAGCCGACCCGTTCGTGCTACAACTATACTATTAATATAGCTGCAGCATGGTTCAACCACGTTGCTAATTGTCCTACTCCTGATCTCTCTCCGCTCGTGTCGGTTTACCATGCATCGGACTATGATAGTGAGGAAATAGAGAGTGCACCTGTGCTTGCGCATATACTTGAGCACTATAATCCTGTCTTGCTCATTGGCGCAGATGGCTAGAATCCGTTGAGATTAGCCGCCGCGTGCCGCCGAGTCCAGTGACTGACTCTTCTTTGTCTTCCAATTCCATATGTCACCTATATATATATATATATATATATATCAAACCAAAAATAAATTTACAATAACAATATTCACCTTGTCATTCTCTCAACTACAAGTTCTCATACGCTACATTCATGTTTACTTTAAATATCTGATAATATTTGATTTCGGTTTAAGTTTATTAAAAATCTTTACAATCATTTAAGGCGAATTAGTGGCGATTCCTATAGCATCTCTGTTAATGATATTTGGTGATTAGGATAAAACCTGCCCTATATTGGGAAATATCAATTTATTTATTACGATGAATACTAAGAAATGGGCTTTGAAATCCGCACTACAATTTTTAAATTATTGATGCCTCAGAGAGAGCATTACGTAGAAACTGACATACGTTAATTCAGTACAAAAATGGAATATCTAGCATGCTGTCTGCATGTTGACTAAAATGCAATTTATACGTAATGTTCAAATTATTTCCATTAACGTATAACCGCAGCTGTTTCTTGTCTAGTTAGCGTGACAATCAGTGTAACTTCTACTATAGAATATATAACTGAATATCGTAGTAATTTGGTAACGATAATTACGTATTATCTAAAATAGTGTTTATTAAAATATTTTTCTAACTTAAAATAATTTATATTTACATTATTAATAGTTTAGGCTAAAAGTAAATATAGTCCAAATTAAAGAATAATCTATGTTAAATATAAATAGATTCAATATATAATGATTTCTAATGTTTACCCGAACACTACCAATTTAAAAAAATAATTTTATGGATTTTATCGCGTATATTAACTTATTTTATATTCCCAACGATTCAAGCATTTTACAGTTTTTTTTTTAATCTGCAGATAGCCGTGGTTAACTATGACATTGGGACGTTATACACCTCAGTGCCCCCCCTGACCATGGGTGCTGTAAAATACTCGAAACGTCCGAAACATCTCAAAAATCCGTAAAATTAGTTTTATTGAAATAAGATTAAATATATTATAAAGAAAAAAAAACCGGTCTTCCGCGTGATAAGTAGGAATATTCTTATTTCCGCTTGTCACGCGGGAGTGATTCTTGAACTTAGTAATATCTTTTTTGAAATCGAATTATTGCTATTTTACATAAAAAAGTATTGTAAGGCTTTTAAACACGATAACTGTTGTAAATATCAATTGTTTAACTCAATCTATTTTTTAATCTCTTCATCTATCATGTGGGACCATGGAATGTAAATGGCAGTTTCACTTTGTTTTGTTTAGTTATAATTAATTTTTTTTTCGGCTGCGATATGTCGAAATTTTCGGTGTTTTAGTATCCTTGTATTAATTTATGTAAATAGACTGCCTCACTCAATACTGTATCGGTTGTTTGCAGCGGCTCAAAAAGATCGCTGTACAAATACAAAATATTCGAAAAATCAAATTTCATACATACTTGATTATTTAATAATCAAAGATTTTTATTACAATATTTTAAAACCACAAAATAAATAATAGTAGTACGTACTAAAAGTAAGAAGACTGCATATATTTATACTTAAATACGTCTTGGACTTTATGGAGTGACCTGAATGATGATATGATGATCATATGAGTATTATGAGTCGTGCAGATTTATTTTTCCAAACTTTTTTTTTAATTGAAGTTTGTCATAAAATTATTGGAAAATTGGAAGTATAATAAGGTTATTAGTGAAAACTTATATGCATATAATCTACTTTCAAAAATCCATATAACCATGTTATGCGTAATTTCATAATGCGATTAGGGCATGAACAATTGGATTTACCAATAGTATTTTTAAAATTTATGACTTTAAAAATAGCTTGGAAAATTTTTGTATATTGCTTAATATTTTGATGTTTTATGTGATATTGATGTGTTGAATATTATTATAATTTGATTTTTTTATACGTGTTGTGAGTGAAAATAAGTAATAATATTGTTTTGGGTAATAAAAATATGGGTTCTATTGTGGGAACGAAATAGTGAAAAACAGTGTTAGATTATGTGGAAATGCTGCGCGTGGTCCTCTTTCGCGTGTAGCTGTAGGATAGGAAGCTGGTATTTGGGCTATTCGTTAGGGACCAGCTAGCACGGTAGCACCAGACCGGGGAAACGAACCCCCGACCACTGCTTGTACTAAAAACGCCGAAGAAATCGGCTCCCAAGACCGGCCCATAGATATGGGCTGTGAGGAACACCCGGGTAATGGGGGAGACGCCCCGAGGCCCGAAACCTGCTGTGTGCTTCACACTCGCCGCAGCAGACAACAACGTAGTATAGAGACCAGCTACCAGTTTCCAGTTTTAGCTCAAGCAAGAAACCAGTTGGGAAAAGTGATATGGAAAGTAGTAAAATTTTCAATGTCGCATTTCCAAATGGGGATTTAAGAAGAATAATTGATGTCTCATTTAATAAGACAAGTCAGCGTCAAATCCGTTTGTATATTACCTTCCACTGATGACTGGCGTATAGACATGACCATTCCATGGGGACACGAACTTTTAGTCGTCTAACCTTTCTTTCAAGAGAGTGCAGACGGGCTTTGAGTGGTAAACCTACTCAGGGGTCTTACCCACTTCGTTGTCCCCAAAATCAACGTGGTATGGTATTAGGATCTGTGAATAGAAGGTCACTAATTGGTCGATTTCTACTGCAGGGCGGGCCATGAGGAGCTGATATACCCTTTCAGATAATATTTAACTAAAGTAATTAAATTTTGAATCGTTAAAATTCTACAGTTAAAACTTTAAAAAAAATTTCTCTTAATTGAAATCATTCTTTTCTGTCATGTAAAAATTTGCAGTGTTTCATGTGTACCGTAAAAATATAGGAAAATTAAACAGGAAATGGACAGGTACATCTTCCTGGTAACAAATCAAAATAATAAAAAAAATGTGTTTTTTTGAAAGAATAAGGGTGACAAACGAGCACACAATCTACGTGGTGTTAACTGGATGCTGTGGCCCATAGACATCTACATCTTTATTCTCAACTGGCTATCCGCCCTAGCTTCGAACGGGTAATTTTTGGATTTCGACAACAGTGAAGCATCCATCATCAAAATCAAAAGCTTTTTTGATTTTTGAGTTTTAGTGGCACTAACGGACTGCAACTGATCGCTATATATAAAGAAGATTTCGAATCAAAAGAAGATGCGTGGTTACCCATGAGGGCTAAATTGAAATGCCTCGTTTCCAGTAAAAAGGGTCTCCACTTCTCTACACTCACCATACGAAAATTAGGAACATTAAACTGCCATTTTACACTGGTATTCAGTGAGAGCGTGGTCCTAGCCCGGTTGAGCCGAACCATTCGTGCTACAACCATAACATAGCTGCAGCATGGCTCTACCACTTTGCAAACCCGCCTTCCAGCGTGGCTATATGGTAAATTTCCACCTGTGAAGCAATATTTATGAATGCTTATGTTTAGCAGCGGTCTTTTGATATGCTGTTACGAATGAAAATGAAATATGTATTAAGTTAATACCGTCCAAAACATTGCTTACAACAAACAAGCCACCGACCCTCCGTTACTACAAAAATACATTTAAATAGAAATACTCCATCTTATTTGAAGTCTGTTTAAAGTAATTTTAATATTTGTGTAAATGGAATTTTTATATTATATGGATGTTTATTTTTGTCGGGGCGTTATTCGCTTCTAAAACTGCCTTTCTTCTTTGAACTTTATTTTATACTAGCTGTGCCCGCGACTTCGTTCATATAGAATTTTTTTTATACTTTCCTATTTGAATCAGATTTTGTTCACAATATCATGAGCATTTTTTTTGCACGGAACTCAACTTCTTTTTATAAAATATAAGTAGCCTTAGTTACACCTTATAACATCAACCATCAACCAGGGAAAGTCTCATTGAAATCGGTTCAGCCGGTTTGGGAGATTACCCGTAACAGACAGACAGACAGAGAAAAATTTGATAAATATTTTTGTTATAAGTTATGTATATACTTTCATATGCATTTAGTTAAACGCTGTTATTTTGACATTATTCGTATAGATTTTACATTAAAATTCTCACTAGAATTGGTAACAAGTTTTAGGAAAATAAAATAACTCTATCCTTATCAAAAAAAAAAACAAGGATCGTACATTTAAAAAATATATCTTCATGTACAAAATTTGCTGGTCATGATGAAAGTTTTTCATAGTTACCACGCTCGGCACGCGGGTTGGTAAACCAAGTTTTCTTTTCTACAGATTTTTGATAGAAAGACGCTGCGGTTTTCTTCTGGTTTGTTTCCCCATGTCATGTGTAAAGTAGATAATGAAAACATGTGACATTTTCGTTCATGTACGGAGTAATTGTACTACTAGAAGTTGCAAAAAAACTATTTTTTGTTTGAGCCTTGTGAAGGTGTGGACTCAGCCGACCTAGGCAACTGCCATGTACTCTGCACGACACGTATCTACAATAATTCATCTATCTTTAAAACAAATGTAGATAGCATTAGGATTTTAGTGTAGGTATTATATAAATATATTTTAAACTTTATTTTGAAATTATAATCATCTAAAAATGTCTAAGTTTATAACAATCTCTTTTGAAATGTTTTCTTCCAGTTTCCTAGACGAAAAAATATCCTGACTTTGAACTTGAAAAAAAATATAATAAATAAATTTTAATATTCTATATAAATTACTATATATCTGTATTTTTTATCCGTAAAAACTGGGCTCGTAAAGCCCGTCTTATCGGCAGCTTCCAATTACGTTAATTTTAGAAGCATACTCCATAGGAGATATTCTTACGACCTGGTAAGAAATGCAAGAAGTCAAAGGATAGATGTGGTGACCGTAAAAGGTACGGTGCTGAGTCGTTACTTGGGGAAGGCCTCTGTTCAGTAATGGAGTTGTGATGAGCTATAATAAAGATGATGATAATGAATGCACAATATTTAAAATTAAAGGCATTGTCCAATTTTATATATTTGTAGTAAATTTTGAAGACAAGTTTCCAAAACTCGAAAAATAAATATTAAGTTTACGAAGCAGGTGCGAAGTTTGCCTTTTCAAGAAAATATGTTCAAATGGAGTGCAAAATTGTCGCTTTGCGGTTCATAAACTTAAATAAAGGGATAAAGTTAGAATTTCTATTAGAACTGAATGACAGAGCCAGGTCGCACTAAGCTATCAGACAGATAGTCGTTCTATTTAAAGCGGCGTGTCTTGCATTAATTTGTTCTTCTTTTAGTTATTAAACTGAAGTGAAATACGAATTTATAGTTCACCTGTAAGTAGCTACTGCATTAACACCTGCAGCCAACATCTACGTGGTAGAGCCAAACTGCAGCTATATTTATTATATAGTTGTAGCACGAATGGGTCGGCTCGACCGGGGAAGGACCACGCTCTCACAGAATACCAGCGTAAAATATCGACTTAATGCTGCTGTGTTTCGTATGGTGAGTGTAGTGAACCGGAGACACTTTTTACTGGAAAAGAGGCATTCCATCTTAGTCCTGAGGGGTGAAAACGCATCTGCATTTTGATTCGCAAACGAAGATAGATGTATATGTCTATGGGTCACAGCAACCACTTACCATCAGGTGGACTGTGTGCTCGCTTGTCACGCTATTTCTATTAAAAAAAAGCCAACTTCAAACAAGGAAGGCTACAAATACGTTGTCATCTCCGAGGACTAAGATGGAATACCCCACCACCTGTATTTAAACTAGCTCATTATACTCTTCTGGTCGGAACACAGCAGTACAGACTACCATTTGGAAGCAGATATAGGTTAGTCTAAGAAATATGTAGGTCTCCCGTTGCAGAAAAAAAATGTCTTAATCGGTACGCTTCATAGGCGGGTTGGCCACATACGAAATACAGCAACGTTAAGCTGTTATTTTAGCGTAGTCCTCCTACGGTTGAACCGACCCATACGTGCCACAACTATACTACTAATATAGCTGCAGCATGGCTCTATGACGTAATAGATATGAAGTGAGAGCGTGGTCTTATCTGGCTTATCCGTGCTGCAGCCATATTATAATGCTGCAGGGTGATTAGCTATGCTGGTAGTTGTTGGGAGCTCTAAGCTCAAAGTTGTTGACGAGTATGTTTATCTGGGACAAATATTCCGACTAGGTAAGTCCAACTTCGACCGACAGATCAAGCGACGGATTCATCTCGGCTGGGCAGCGTTCGGGAAACTACGACACATCTTCTCGTCATACATACCTCAAAACCTTAAAACGAAATTGTACAACCAGTGCGTGTTCCCATTCACCATGAGACATTAATCAGGAAGCTACAGTACTATGGTGTCAAGAACACAGCGCTTAAACTTATTATTTCATATTTAAGTAATAGAAAACAGAAGGTTATTATCAATGGTAAAAGTTCTTCCGGGTCACCTGTACTAATGGGTGTACCTCAGGGCTCGATTCTCGGCCCATTCCTGTTTCTGGTGTATATTAATGACTTACCTCACCTTGTAGGGGATAGTCATGATATAGTATTATTTGCTGATGATACTTCCTTGATTTTCAAACTTAAACGTCAATCATTTAAATGTGACGAAGTGAATAATGCTATATCAAAATTAGTGCATTGGTTTAACGTTAATAATCTGCATTTGAACGGAAATAAAACTAATTATGTTAAATTTACAACAACGAATGTTCAAAATCTGAATACCAATGTGTTTGTAAATGGGGAGGAATTGAGCCCTGTTGTATCCACTGTTTTTCTTGGCATCACTCTTGACGCAAAGCTCCAGTGGGGCCCCCATATATCCAAATTAGCAAGCAGACTAAGTTCTGCAGCCTATGCTGTAAAAAAGATTAGAGGTCTCACTAGTGTCGAGACAGCTAGATTAGTTTATTTTAGTTATTTTCATAGCATAATGTCTTATGGGATTTTGCTATGGGGAAATGCGGCTGATTCAGAAACTATTTTTGTTTTACAGAAGAGGGCCATTAGAGCTATTTACAATCTAAAACCGAGAGAGTCTCTTAGAGATAAATTTAAATAAATTAATAAATTAACTTTGGCCTCTCAGTATATTTACGAAAATTTAATGTATGTTCACAAAAACAAAGATAGTTTTAGTAAAAGAAGTGATATACATTCTGTAAACACTAGGAACAAACACAAGCTAGTGATACCAGTTTCTCGACTCCACAGAGTCAGTAATTCATTCTTGGAGCAATGTATACGCTATTACAACAAGGTCCCGGAAAGTGTACAGGTTCTCTCTATTACCAAGTTTAAATGTTTTATTAAGCTGAAACTGTATAAAAAGGGTTATTATAGTATAAATGAATACATGGTTGATAATAACCCCTGGGAATGAGGTGATCGCTTCCAAGCAGTTTCTAAAATAAATTTTGTAAATTCGTAATCATTTATATTGTAAAATTTATTTAAAAAAAAGTCCCGCTGGGTTTCTTGCTGGTTCTTCCCAGGACAGAGGGTTTTTTTCGAACCAGTGGTAAAGTAAAAAATGACTTTCAATAAGAATTACACATGTAATGTATATTGAATAAAAAATATTCTATTCTATTCTATTCTATTCTATTCTATTCTATTCTATTCTATTCTATTCTATTCTATTCTATTCTATTCTATTCTATTCTATTCTATTCTATTCTATTCTATTCTGTTCTATTCTGTTCTATTCTGTTCTATTCTATTCTATTCTATTCTATTCTATTCTATTCTATTCTATTCTATTCTATTCTATTCTATTCTATTCTATTCTATTCTATTCTATTCTATTCTATTCTATTCTATTCTATTCTATTCTATTCTATTCTATTCTATTCTATTCCCAGTGATGACTTCCGGATCTGAGAAGTGGTCCTTCACTGCTGGCCGGATAAGGAAGCTCAAGGTCGCTCAGCGAGGTATGGAGAGGGCTATGCTCGGAATTTCTCTGCGTGATAAACTCTGAAATGAGGATATCCGCAAGAGAACCAGAGTGACCGACATAGCCCAACGGATTAGTAAGCTTAAGTGGCAGTGGGCCGGCCATATAGCTCGAAGAACCGACAACCGATGGGGAAGAAAGGTTCTCGAGTGGCAGCCTCGTACCGGTAGGGGAAGTGTAGGGCGACCCCCCACGAGATGGAGTGACGAACTGGTAAGACATGCAGGAAGTCGATGGATGCAGGTGGCTCAGGATCGTGCTTTGTGGCATTCTTTGGGGGAGGCCTACGTTCAGCAGTGGACTTATGAAAGGCTATAATGATGATGATAATGATGAGGGTGATTATTTAGTCATCGGGCTCATAGGCATACAGCCGGCCCATTGTCACTTCAGCCTGTTGAACTGTTAAGTTATATCTGTAGGAGGATTTTACTATGGACTTAAACCCGTTACAGATTCTCTAAGTACCAACGCGGAATAAAACCTTAAGCAAAACCTACTTCATATAACCGATCCTATTTTATAGCTCGTAAGAAATAGGTCTGTCGACGAATTCTGTTGCTACCAAATTTAAAGTTTCTAAGCCTTGGTTCTATATATATATATATATATATATATATATATATATACAGTTTATATCTATAATCTACGTATATGCACGTAGTTAGAAATATCAGTATGTAATAAGTAATTGTTTATTGAGATTGTATTGTTAATTATATCGAACACAATTTTTTAACAGTTTCTTATTTTGAAAAAATTGCCTGCAAAAGTCTAAAATCAACACTTTTCTATATTCCCATACAAAATATTCGTAATAATACTTAACCCTCCGTGCACCAGGTGGGGTTTGACAAACCCCAGTCCATGAAGTTTCGCAATAATTTTAAAACTGTGGACGCACCAAAGCCAAAGTTCTCAGTAGCTGGAATTGGAACGTTGCTGCTCCGATCAGTGGCGCTAAGTCAGTCCAGCAGCAACTTCCAGACGAGCTACATGCGCTTAAAGTACGTATGGGCGTCACACACCCCACCTCGTACGGCACGTTGATAAAGAGGTAAGATTCGATGTAATTTATGTATATTTTTACTTATGTGTGTTTAATTTATGTATCTTTAGCATTTTAATGGATATTAATTCGTTACAGATAATAGTTTACAAGAAAAATGGCGTATATTAAGAAAGTTGATATATTACAAGCATTTTTAGACGAAGGAGACAAGAATTAGAATTTGGATGTTTAGGACCGGGATCTACAGGTGAATCTGAATTTTTGTATTCAGAGTGACACGAACAGCAAAGTCGATGCAGAAATACTTTCTTCTAATTTTGACAGTGACAACGATGTACCATTTTCAGAGATTCACCCGTCTAGACAAAGGTATTATATTGGCAAAGATAAGACAGCGAAGTGGCAAAAAGAACCATGCAGAAGCAATGTTCGCTATAGAAAAGAAAGCACAAACATTTACCTGGTGGCATTGCTTTGATAAAAGACCAATTAAACTCCAGAAGGCAGAACCAAAAGTTTCCAAGTAGGTCCCTTGGAAGCTTTTGGTTCTGCCTGCAATAGAATTGCTAAATATTTGATGTTTCGCCTGATAATTAAACTAAACGCCCAGCAAAAATGTCTAATGCGCAAAAAGGATGCTTAAGATGCCCTAGAAATAAAGATCGTATAACAAAATACTCACGTACAAAATGTTACGTGCCAATATATATATTGAGCATACTGATTTTTTTTGTCAAGACGTGGTCAATTGAACACCGATGATCTCAATTCAAATTTATCTTTCCTGTGTTCAATATATGTTTAATTATTAAAAAATATATTGTTATTTCTAAAATTAAAATGATTGTAATAATAAAAAGTGCCATTTTAAATTAGTACGTAAGAAAATCACTGTTAAGTTGCATATATTACAGAAATTGTGTTTTTTTGTTCTTTTATAATAATAAATATTTTAATACATACTTTCTATTCTGAGTTTTACTTAAACCTGATTATTATTATGTATTTATAAATACATAATATTTAATTCCGCCAAAAAACAAAAAAATATGTAAATTTTGTTTTTTGGGGTTTGTCACACCCCACTTAGTATGGGACGAGACTTTTAGTCACCTGGTACACGGAGGGTTAAAAGTCAATTTGAACTTTAATACCATAACATAAAGTTTAAGTATTAGTAGAGGGGTTCCGGGAAGGCAAAACAATTGAGTGACGTTAGTATCGTATAAATATTAATGTCAATATTTATACGATGGTAACATTACTCAAAAACAAAATTAGGGTTCTGCGCAAAAAATTGATATCTATGAAATCGTAGTAAATTCAACGTGGGTGAAGTCGCGGGGCACAGCTAGTATTTAATAAAATTATTTGATTATATAATGATTAGATCTCTAAAAGAGTTGTCACTAATCAGAAGTATTTTAACTGTTTTTCAATAAAACTGCCACTTATTAATACAACTATATACGAGAACATTTAATTAGTTTACTTTATCAGGCACAGTACGCATAAATTAAATGTAAAAAATACACACATGCTACACTAACCACAGTATATTGCAGTTTAGCCCTGATGCATAAAGTATTGCAATTAATTCTCCACCACGGCTGGTTTACGCTCCGGTATCTAATTTCAATTAGCGTGGTGTTTCCTTCAATAAAGCTTAATTAAACGTTAAGCTGAATAATGCTTTTAAACTTAGTAGCACAGTAAAGTGAAAGAAAATTGATTCTGCAATGAACACATACCTTTATATATAAAAATTACGTGTCACATTGTTTGTCCGCGATGAACTAAACTACTGAACAGATTTCAATTAAATTTTGCACACTCTGTGCAGTTTGATCCAACTTGAGAGATGGGATAGTTTTTATCCTGATAAGTGACACTCAATATTTTTATGTTACGAATTTAAGGATTTTTTATATGAAGGGTCGTCGAAAAGGGCAGTACAACGTCTGCCTGGTCAGCTAGTATATATATATATATATATATATAACTGGCATCTTCCCGCGACTTAGTCCGCGTCAATATTACAATGATTAGATTTAATGGGTTTTAATTTTTTAAATTTATTTATTTGTGTAAATAAAGAGAACTGACTAACTGTTGCTTTTTACAAGAATCCTGGATGTTGAATAATGGTATTTAAATATGACGTCGATTTGGTTAAAGCTAATCTAACTAATCTCGAGCACAGATACGAAATGTCTTTTCAGTGTTCTACAACATATATTTCAGAGTTTGCGCAGGAATTGCATTACATAACTTATCTGTATTCCTTTCACCGTTAAAACCAGATACTCGACCAGTCTCCACCGTTTTGTTGTGTAGATACTCTACGCCATCAAACCAAGCGGTTTGCTTCATTATTCGTCATATGTACAGAAAAAAAATGTGAAATAATTTCGAATAACGTGTTTGTATTCAAAGGAAAAGTGAATAGGCTTTTGATAAGTCAGTGCAATCTTCGATCCTTCGACTGCATCACTAGTTACCATCAGATGGAATAGTAGTCAAGCACTGGATTACAATAGTGAAAAAAGTAAATTAATTATAAATCCAGTCCGGAGAAAAACGGCAAAAACTTCCATTTAACCATAATAAATTAGCAGCGCAGGAATTACATGAATTAATTTCTTCCTCTTCACCTAGACGCTCGACCAGTTGCCAGCCCTTTGTTGACGACATAATGCATGGTGCATCCAATCCAAATCAGTTGCCATCATAATGCGTGCGTAGAATAATTTGACATCATGATTCTTTCCCTCCGATTACAATGCCAGTGGGCTTTACGCATTGATTTGGCGTACACTAAGGAATTATCTATCTATCTATCTAATTTATGAATCTATGGGGACCATACCATACCATGGGGACACCTTTTTTTACATGGGCAAATGCCTACGCATACCCGCCTCGTGAGGGCAAGAACGAGTAATGTCGGACTCGCACCAACTAAAACCCCATGCTGTTTTACCTTCGCCGCATGTTGCTAGGATCATGGGAACGCTTTAAAACACATCCGCGGCCCCACCAGCACTGACTGCCTCATTACAGTTACTCCATAAGAGGGAACTTCTCACAATACCTAGCGGCATTTTTGGTACTCATATCTGGCCTCTTTTCGTCGTTTTTATGTGCCTTTGAGCAGATTAATCACTTTCTTACAACATTTAAAAACATGGCTATTATACAAATGATAGTCTACAGCCTCTGATCCTGTCACTTGTTAATTGTCATTGCAAACAATAATTTAAAAAAAAAAACACTTCTATGAAAACTTCCCCAGTCAAGCCAGCTCATATGTGCTGTAGCCTAAAGGCGCGTCTCCACCAAAAATGTTGACAACATTTATATTTCCGACATGTTGACAAATCAAAAAAAGTTGGCGACATTTGTTTCAAAATGTTGCAAGAAGCGTCTCCACCGAGAGAACAAATGTCGGCAACAAGCGTATTCCTTTGATTTGCAATATTTTGAAACAAATGTCGTCAACTTTTGTTGATTTGTCAACATGTCGGAAACATAAATGTTGTCAACATTTTTGGTGGAGACGCGCCTGACAGAAACATTTGTCGGCAACACGTGTTGACAAATGTTGAAAACTTTGGTGGAGACTCGCCATAATATACTTTCTAACAGGCTCTACCAGATAACGACTGAGTCCAGTTAGCGATGAACCTCAGTCGCTACAATATATCGAAAGGAAAGAAAATATAAGGTTGAAACGAAGAAATAAAAATTTACAACATTTTATTCAGGTAAGCAAATTCAAATCGAGTG
The DNA here is from genome assembly GCA_963668995.1 of Parnassius mnemosyne. NCBI lineage: Eukaryota > Metazoa > Arthropoda > Insecta > Lepidoptera > Papilionidae > Parnassius > Parnassius mnemosyne. Next base: position 2,761,896 of record CAVLGL010000057.1, read on the forward strand.
CAAAATGTTCCCAAGTGGCAACTCTGTAGAGCTACAAAAATAGTGAAGTAAAGTAAGTGAAAAATAGAAAAGTAGCAAGTGATAACAACCTAATGTTATACAATCATAAATATTATTTGTTATTCAATATGCATAGCGGAGACAGGAGACAGCAGCTTCCTGGTAACTACCCAAAATAAAAATATTGCGTTTACCAACTCGCCAAATATGAGAAAATATATGGGAGTGTTCTATGTTCTATGTTCAGCAGTGAAGTTTTGATGGGCTGAATGATAAAGATATTATTTAATATGCGTAGTTTTTTTATAAAGTATATGGGTGACAAACGAGCACACAGTCCACCTGATGGTAAGTGGTTGTTATGGCCCATAGATATCCACATGTATCGTCAATAAAGAATCAAAATGCAGATGCGTTGTCACCCGTGAGGAGTAAGATGGAATGCCTCTTTTCCAGTAAAAAGGGTCGCCGGTTCTCTACACTCACCATACGAAACAAAGCAGTGTTAAGCTGCTATTTTACGCTGATATTCTGTGAGAGCGTGGTCCTTCCCATTCGTGCTGCAACTATACCAGTAATATAGCTGCAGCATGGCTCTAACACGTGAAAAACACATAATTTATGATCAGTATAAGAAAAATTAAGATGGTATAAATTTATTACCCCGATATTTTTCATTTTATTGGATAAGAGTAACAAACGAGCACACAGTCCACCTGATGGTAAGTGTTTGCTGTGGCCAATAGACATCTACATCTATCCTCGATTACGAATCAAACTGCAGCTGCGTTGTCACCACCGAGGACTTAAAAAGAAATGCCTCGTTTTCAGTAAAAATGGTCTCCGGTTCTCTACACTCAGAATACGAAACACAGCAGCGTTAAGTTGCTATTTTACAGTGGTATTCTTTAAGAGCGCGGACCTAACTAGTTCGAGCCAACCTGTTTAAGCTACAAACGTAATGTAACTACAGCGCGTACCTTATTTTTTGCTTGATTTTTTAAAAAAAATGTATTCGGTTGTAACGCAATTATGAAATCAAAAAAAGTTACAAAACGAATGTTTCGTTATGGGAGTTAGTTATTGGTACAAAGTTCTATTCGAGCCAGAATTGCGAATTGCGTCTTTATGCTCATGACATAGAATACGCGATTTGGTGTCGGATGTAAAATGAAATTTTGTCGCAAAGTGCAGGTCCGAGACAAACGACAGTGATATTGCTAGTAAAACTGACTAACTGGGTACTGCGAATTGTGCAGTATTTTTAATTCCACGCCGTTGTACATTACATGTTCTGATATTAGAACTGGGCTCAGTTTAATGTATTGTGTATTTATTTTTATAAATCTAATTTAAAAAGTTTGCTTTTTTCAAAATGCAGATGTGTTGTAACCCCTGAAGACTAAGATAGAATGCCAAGTTTCCAGTTAAAAGATTCTACAGTTCTCTATACTCACCATACGAAACATTTTACGCTGATATTATTTGAAAGCATGGTCCTTCTCCGGTCGAGTCGACCCATTCGTGCTAAAACCTCAATGCCTCGTTTCCACTATAAAGGGTCTACAAAAAATTACACTACGAAAATTCGGAAGGTTACGACGTTAATTTCTCGTCACGTTTAGCTTGATATTACGTTGAACTAGAAAACAAGAGTAAATCTAACTAACTAAATCAGTGAGTGTTGCCTGTGAGGACGTACGGATCTGAGATGTAGTCCTTTACTGCTGACCGTATCAGAAATTTTGAGGTTGCTCTGCAAGATATGGAGAGATTTATGCTTTCAGATAGACTTAGTAAGGATGCCGATATCCCAAAGTGGAATTAGAGTAATCGAAAATGCACAATTCATTTAATTTTAAGCATTACTCTCTGAGATATTGTTATGTTTACTTAATTTCATTTTATAAGCATTTTGGAGGCATACTTCTGTTAGTTTTTAAGATGTTTGTGAATACACAAATTAATAAATCTTATTTTCCATCATCTGAATGACAAAAGTATAATTGTATTAAGAATAAGGTTATAAAACAATAGTAAATACGAAAAAAGGAGATTAGAACTCCCACTCGATCTAGTAGTATAAAGCACGGTGCAAGCAACTTACTTGATCAATCTATCATTCTACGAGTATTAATTAGAGTTGTGATTCAATCTAATATGGACGTTATTTTATTGAGCAAAGGAGGTTATGTTTCGGAAAGGCTACCTTCCCTCACATCGAGACAATCAGTGCTGTTGGTTTAAACTAGTATGATATGTATGGCGTACAGTAAGTATATACACACTTAATCCATTTAGTCTAGTTCACTAATATGTGATTATAACCGAGGCGTATTACGGTTTGTTCAAATTGTAACTGCGATGTATTGAACGTATAAACTTGCCTTACAGACGCTTGCACTTTCGCTCTCTTTGCTTACGCAATTGTAAGCAAAGAGAGCGAAAGATCAAGCGTTGACTGCTCTCACTGGCTGATCCTGAGCTATAAGTCGTAACATGCTTGGATGTGAGTAATATAATGAACCACTCATTTAGTTGCTGATAATTTGTAATTTTTTTTATAATAAGTAATTTAAATAATCTGTAAAATTGATATAAAACATATTGTTGACATATTGTGCTTGCCTCAGACATTCCTTAGTTGATAGGGTTCCATCAGTAGAAAAAAAATGTATGTCTGACACCACTATTCTTGACCCATCTATTTACCAGATCACACCCAACAATTATTTCAACGATAAATTCTCTACATGAGGTAGGTATAACAAAAAATCAAACATAACAATTTTGGTTTTTATCCCTCTTTTAATTATAATTGGTCTGGTAACTTAATACACCATGACCACATTATTCGACGACCAAAATTAAAAATGCCATTCCCTGCAAATTTATCAGAGCGAACTATTTATTCTTTTTTGTGAAACGTAATATATGCATCTACAAGTTGTATATCCGCTCTCACACTTTTTTTATATTTTTATAATAACATCCTCATATATTTCTTACATCAGAAGTGAAATAATTAGTTTTTTAATGGTCATACATTTAAGATATATTTTTAATATCTAGCTTAAAATAAAAATTATATTTATTTATATAATTCTTCTGAACTTCCCCTAAAAGTCTGGCCCAATTTCAATGATGTTTTTGGGTGTTTTTGAATGGTTTAGATTTAAAATTGGACCTGATAGGTGGCGCTTTTGTTGAGATCCAGAAATTACCCGTGTAAAATAAAGGGCTGATCGCTAGTATGAATGTGAGGTAATTATAGCTTAGTTAAGCTATTGTACTAGCGAAAGTTCATACCCAAGTGACAATGGGAATCCACTTTACAAAATCTTTATATATTAATTGTTGACGCGTCTGTTGATGATCTTGCAATTTTAGAACGACTTGACCGATTGATGTTATATTCACACGTTCGGTCGTCTGTCGTCAGCCCAGCAGCCAGTCAGCGTCAGCAGATCGGGTAAGTAGCGCTTCAGTCAAGCTATCAATATATTCTATATTTATCGACCAAAATTATGTATATTTACAACATTATATGGGCCAGTAATAGGAAATCACAAAATCAACTTATTCATTACAACGTATCAAAAGTCCACAGCTGACCTATTGTTACGAGCTAGGGAGACGATTAAAAATTCACAAGTGAATTACCAAAATTGACACTTTTATTACAGAACACTCATTATGACTTAAAACCACACTAATAACAAAATGCAATTGTACTACTGATTACTTTAGTTTTCAGTTGTACTCATATCGTTCGAAGTATTCACTTGTATTGCCAGCTCAACACTTACTCGTGTCGCAGTCTATACCGGCCTTATATAGGGCCTCAGATTATTCCAGAACCTTTTACTGTAGAAATATCTAGAATGTTCGAGTAGACACCGGTCCCGACTGACTAGGTGTAGTGTAGGTAAGAATCTTGACGCTCCCGGTTCAACTACTCGATACTAGAAGGCTCTAGTGGTAACTTGTATCGCCCCCTCCTAAGATACGCACGTCCTGGGCATTATCGGCCCCATAATAACGCACCAGTTGATCCACATGGACGATCTTAGAAGTACCTCTCGCACCTTTCTGTATCTGGTATGTTACGTCATTGATTCCTGAAGGTAGCGACAAGGTCCTGCATGAGAAGCATCTGTTTTTCCTTACCGCGCTGCAGCTGCTCTTCCAACCGACGGGCCTGTTTCTCCTGTCAGCGGGCCTGTTCCTCCTGTCGGCGGCCTTGCTCCTGCAGCATCGTCATCAGAGCACCTAAGTTAGGTGCTGCAGATGCAGGAGCTCCTGACGGGCCAGCCTCCATGGTCGGCAGCTGACCATCCAATGTCTGCGGCGTTGTACCACCAAATCGTCTCTGGTCCGTCTCCTGCTGGCGTTGACTTCGTGTACGGATACCCTCTGTGTCGTCCTTAGTTAATCCCACTTCTGAGTCTAATTGTTACGAAGTTGCGGTTCGAGACAATTAAAAACTGCCGAGTGAATTACCAAAATAGACACTTTAATTACAGAACACTAATTACAACTTAAAACAACACTAATAACAAATCGCAATTGTACTACTACTCACTTTAGTTCGCAGTTGTATCGCTTCGAAGTATTCACTTAATCGTATAGTATAGTATCACCAATTCAACACTGAGTGGCGTGTCGCGATCTATACCGGCCTTATATAGGGCCTCAGATAATTCCAGTACCTTTTGCTGTATAACCATCTAGATTATACGAGTACATATCGAACCCGACTGACTAGGTGTCATATAGTTCCAGAAAGTTATTCCATGGAAATTTGTAGAAGGATCTTGACCCTCCTAGTTCTGCTATTTGATACTAGTAAGTGCTAGTGGTAACTAGTGTTGCCATGTACCAGGCATTAATTCTGGAGCTCAACACTATGTTTAACCTCTCCCGTAGATTACCATGCTTGGTAGGTGGTGTTGGCAACCGCAAATTTTTTATTTGTTATACAAAAACACTTCTGCCCGTCTTACGGGGCGATATGGAGTAGTGGCGTTGGAAGAATATCCAAATATAAACCATTAAAATTAAAATTAAAATTCCAATTTATTTATTTCCAAGATAGTAGTACATAATATTATTATGTTATTATTTATTAATGAAACCTTACATTCTAACATGATAATGGCGTGCAAAACCGTTACAATATACAAAAAATATTATTATTACAATTGAAGGAGGTATATTATAAAAATAAAAATAAAATTAATATTTACGGATTTTAATAAATGGAAAATAATTACGTAAAATTTTAAAAATATTTCAATGTCAAGATTTAAAATTACAATAAATACATGACTAAAATGTAACTAATTATGTAAACGTTTATATATAAATGTCAAATATGTAAAAAAAATCTAAAAATTTAAATCAATATTAAATGTCCAAAAAAAGAATTTATCAGTTTTTCCATATTTTACCATTATTGTATATTTCTTTATAAGTCATATATTTGTCTAAACCACAAAAACATTTTGCTGCCAGCCATTGTGTGAGTTTCCTTTTAAATATAACGAAATCTTCTCTTCTTTATAAGTGTTAGGCAATTTAATGTAAGCTCTAATAGCATTCAAACATCAAGCGTGCATTGAGGCAGATATAGTTTAAATTTATTTCTTGGCATGGCACTTCTACTGACTAAACTTGAGTTAATGGTGAAATATTGCGGATACTTTTTGACAAAAATACAACGTTTCCATATGTACATAAAAACTAGAGACAGTATATGAAATTTGTAAAATAAAAGTTTGCAACTATCTCAAGACCAAGTTCCACAAATGGCCCTTACACACTTCTTTTGAACACAAAAGGCCTTGGCAACCTCAACCGAGTTGCTCCACAAGAAGAGGCCGTATTAAAGCACTTAGGAGACATTGCCGTGGTAAAAGCACTCAGTGTCTCTTCAGTAGACAGAGTCAAACGTAGTTGTTTTATAGCATAAACAAATCTGTCAAGCTTATCGCATACATACTCTATTTGAGTCTTCAAGTTACACTGTCTGTCAACCACTTATCCTAAAAATTTAGTACAGTCGATTCTTCAATTCTTGTACTACCATAACAAATGTTAAGTCGAAATGTTAATTGTTAAGGCGACAAAGGAAAACTGTAATAAAGGAGGAAGACAGTAGCAACTTCCTAATAATAAACAACGGAAATGTTAACTAATAATTTATAGGTCGTAGAGCCACGCTGCAAGTATATTATGGTTGTAGTTCGAATAGGTCGGGTCGACCGGGGTAGGACCACACTCTCATAGAATACCAGCGTAAAATAGCAGCTGCTGTGTTTCGTATGGTGAATGTAGAGAACAGGAGACCTTTTAACTAGAAATGAGGCATTTCATCTTAGTATTCAGAGCTGAGAATTCTTCTGCATTCTGATTCTTAATTGAAGACAACACTTAATTGAAGAGGCACAACATCCACTTAACGTCGGGTGGAATATATGCACGTTTGTCACCCTTTTTTAATAAAAGAAAATGGAGACGTATGGTCAGCCGTGGACTTTTGATATGCAGTATTAGATAATGAAGTGGCTATTATAATACAAATAACTATAATAATAATAATAAATACGAAAGAAAAGGGGTTCTAGTATGGGTTTCACTGAAAAATCGGTCGTCCATGGTATAAAATAATTGTGTTAGGAAAAAAAAATTGTTAGGTTGATTACGACATCCACTTAAAGCCCAATTAAAAAAAAATCAATATTTAAAGTAAGTTCCCAATACTTTATTTTACTTCTTATTAGCCAGTGCTTGACCATAACACCACCTAATGGTAAGTGGTGATGAAGCTTTAGATGATAAATCGCATTGTCTTAGCGCAACGAAAGCTATTTTTTTTAATTTATTACATTTCTTATAAGAAAGCATACAAGGGAAGGATTTAGAGCCTATAAGATTTTTCAGATTAATTTATGAATAAATACATTAGAATATTTCATAAAGGTACTTCAATCTAGATATTTAATAATCATGTAAGTATTCAATTTAAGAGAACAGCAATAATAGTTGCCAGAAACTGGAAACGCTTGCAATTATATCGAGACTAAGCCGGAGATCTAATTAACACAAGGCAAACTTAGTTTTACTTAGCTTTATTACAGAAGTGTTTGGCCGCTTGACTCTACTTGACGGAAAGTTTAACCCGCTACGCCCTAGAGATAGTGGGCTAATTTAATAATTAAACTAGCACTGCCTGTAATTGCGTGGAATTTTTATAGGGTTTTTATAGTATATAAATACACAAGCACTAACGCCCGTCACCCAGAGGGATAGGCAGAGACTACGGACTTCAATTTGGCATGATCCTGACACACTTTTCACGCTTTCTTTGCATCCATATATATAAATGCTCGGCGATAAAGGGTTTTATATAATTATTACTTTATTTTATGCGCCAGAGCTTCATTGCTGCTGTATATGGTTTAATTCAAAATGTGTCAAATGGAATAAATCATACAATTATGTTTGTTTAATTAAAAAATATCAACAAGTAAGTACATTTTTATAAGTATTTGCAAGTAGTGCATCACTTTTTCTTTATCCTAATTTTACCATTGCATCGAGAGCGAATACGGGAAGCAGCGTTGATACCGCGACATACAGGTACTTTTTATATCATTAGTAGATTATTTTCGGTGGTGCACTTTTTACGGGATGATTGTGAAGAAGGGTAAAAAAATGACAATGAAGCTTCTAGATGTTTTTTCATGGTAGCAAAATACTAAATGCACGTATCATCAAATTGTTTCGGCACTAATATAAAGACTTATTAAATCTACGAGTATATGTGGCTCCGTATCCTATGTGACGCTTAACTAAAATCAAAAGTACAAATACTTATTAAATCTACAAGTATTTATGGGTTCGTAATTTCTTTAATGTACAACGATTATCTACGGGATGGCAATTCGCCAACCAAGTTTATTTTGCACAGGTTTGAGCGCTCTCATAAAGAACGTCCAGAGTTTTTGCCCACAGATACTAAGGCTGATTAACTTCAATTCCGGTTTACGACACCGCGTTCAAATAATTTTCAGTTTAAATGTTCACACGTGCACGTACACGCGTGTCAGCGCATTATATTATTAATAAACTAGCTGTTCTCCGCGACTTCGACCGCGTCTTATTTGGAGTTTTAATTTTTTTGCTAAAATAAAATTAGCCTAAGTTACTCGTTGTGACATCAGCTATCTGCCAGTCGAAATCCTATCAAAATCAGTCCAGCCATTTCCGAGATTAGCCGGAAAAAACAGACAGACAGACAGACGGACCGACAGACAGACAGACAGACAAAAACTTTAAAAATTGTATTTTTGTTATTAGTAACGTATATACTTTCATATCAAGTTTTTAAAAAGCTGTAATTTTGACATTACAAACAGACACTTCAATTTTATTTATTTGTATAGATAATTATTAATTTCTATATAAATTTGTCTAAAATATCATAAAAATAATAATTTGAACAATTATAAATCATAAAATTTTCTTAAACTCTGCTTAAAATATTCAAAAATAATAGTAATAAAAGTTAATTATATTATTAAAATAATGAAATATAATATTTTAAGTTTAATATTATAATTGAGTAATGGGTCAAAAATATGTCACTGAGCGAGCTCGTGCAATACTAGAGCGTGTTGGTGCATTGGTGGCGTGTTCATGTAATTATTGATTTTTATAAGGGACTTGCCGGAGACGCATACCTGCAGTTTTAGATTTATATATGGTGGTTTGGCGAATAATTACCAAAGTACTGTAGCACATTGTAATAGTCCTATATTAAGGACTTATGTCAGTAAGATCTATAATTCAAAAGCCATAATATAAAAGGTCTCTAAGATGCATCGACATTTTAATAGCAGTACTATGGTTTGAACTCCTATATAATATAGAAGACATAATATTATAATAGTAAGTTTTATATATTACATAAAGCAAATATGCAGAAGGTCTCAAATATGTAAAAGAATTAAATTGATAGAAATTGAACTTGAAAAGGATTATTATAGTGAAGTGTGTTGTAGTTTTGGTTGATTTTATTACGTTTATTATTTCAAATATAGTATATATACTAAAATCCATTAAAATAAAAAGAAAGATTTTAGGACATTCTTATATTTAAATATATTAATATTAATAATTTTAAATATACAAAAGAACGCACAGTCCACATGATGGTAATTGGATGTTGTGGTTCTTAGACATCTACATCTATCCTCGAATCAAAATGCAGATGCATTGGTTACCCCTGAGGACTAAGATGGAATGCCTCTTTTTCAGTACAAAAAAAAAGAGTTTCCGATTATCCACACTCACTATAGGAAACACAACAGCATTGAGCTGCTATTTTACGTTGGTATTCTGTGAGAAACTTTACTATTAAATTAATTATATAATATTTTTATTAGTACGGTTATCGTGACAAAATCTGCCTAAAATACAAGCGTATGCGTGCAGTTTTAAATAAGAGGATAAATATCTTTATTCCAGGTTTATAGTTAATTTAAAAAAAAATACTTCTAATTTAAGAACTAGTGTATAGTCAAGTTCTCGGGAGCGGTTAACTTAATGCTTTATTTAAAACACTAATTTAATTAAAATTATTACTTGCATTTTCAAACGATGCTAAGCTTATCAAGTCTTGCAAGTCTTGGGATGTGATCTTCTACCTTAGGATGTGATCCCATACAGTAGTGGTCTCATAAATTTATACTCCCTGTTTGTGTACTTATACAATAAATAATAAAAAGGTATATTCTCTGTGAGGAAATTTAAGTGGAGCTGGGCGGTTGGTATGCAATACAAATACACACTTTTAATACCCCAATACTGCCAAATACTGCCAGGTTTTATAAAATGTAAACCGATCATGCCAGAGGCTAAAATAAGAGGCCAATCCTGCCAAAATGGCAGGAACCTGCCACATATGATCAAACTGTTTGTTAACTTACTGTAGAGGTGCGACGGACTATTTTCTTTGTGACACTCAGAAATGAGAGAAAACCTAGCCAGGCCCAGTATTAGGACATATATGTATAAAGGCTGTAAGTTTTTTTTTTATTTTACTTTACTGTACTTATTGAAAAAAAATTGAAAACAAATAGCTAACATACGTGCTATTACTGTAACAGGTTAAAAAATAAAGATGCAGCCTGCTCTCATTTCTGTGAGGGTTTTAGGGCAAGGAATAGTCCGCCGGGGCTGCCCTAATGCGTATTGGCGAACTTCCCATGCCTTCGAGTTTGTTTTTTTTATTTCTCAGACATGCAGTATTCCCCACGATATTTTCCTTCACCGCCGAACACGTGGTAAATCAGCATTTAAAATTGCAATTAACAAATTCCTTGGTACCGGACCCGTGTTGCTCGCGTCCGAGTACTGTGAAATATACAGACGCTGTAATATGTGTTCTCTTTTAATTGGGATGGTTCTTGGGTAAGTAAAAGGTTAACTAGATCGCTCCAATGAGTGGTACTCCAATTGGTGTTGTATTTTTATTTTTTATTTTATATACTGATGGTATGTGATTGTATGTGGCCCATAGACATCTACATCAGTCTTCGATAAAGAATCAAAATGCAGATGCGTATTCGAACCTGACGATTTTTTTAAATACTAGTAAATCTATTAAGCATTACTAATATTCCCTTAGAACACTTCTGGTAAGCTTAAAACGCTTGAATTAGAAGTGTTTCACGACAGTAGTCGAATGGCGGATTCGAACCCACGACCTTTCGAGTTTGCGGTCCGCGCCCTGCCAGTAGGCTACTGACGCTTAATTTGGATTTTTTATTAATTTCGATTAAAATAGAATACCTCGTTTAAAGGGTCTCCGGTTCTCTATACTCACCATACGAAACAGAGCAGCATTATGTTGATATGTTGAAAAACGTAAGCTATTTAGGCAATAAATGTATTAAGTGAATATCTCTTACATTCCTTATATTTTAAACCACATAGGGCACAAACAATGAATCAAATGCGGTTTTCCCCGACGACAAATAACAACGTAAATCACTTGGACATAGCAAACACCGCTTGCTGTGCATTACGGCGTTACATGGCCGTTCGTTCATTATTTATTTTATCCCCTATTTAGCTTAATTAGAGCTTTATTTAACTACACATTGCGCATCATCGATTTACACTGGAGATAACGGCAATGCGGTGCAGTAGTGAGTACTTATCTCATTACAGTTCATTACAAGTTTACTGCTGGACGCTTACAAAGATTGCCTCGTGGGGGAAGATAAAATTTATCTGTATTTAGCTTTAGCACGCAAGTGCGTTTTGCGTAGTCCATTCTACTTACGCTTAGCTTAAATAAATTTTGTTATTAAATTGCTTTCTACAAAGGCAGTAGATAAAAAAATTAATTTATTCGTTTCTTACAGCCTCACAAGTACACTACTTTACATATTTTTTTCTCCTAGTCACTTTCAACAATTGCAAATTTATCGGTTTTATTTCATTGCGGATACTTTATTTAAAATATAACAATTTTGTGGTATTTTTGCAGTATAGTCTTAAAATTGTAAGAATAGTTGATCCAACAAATGTTACCACTAATATTGAAAATTGGAGGCAATGTCTCCGACTGCTTACTATTAGTGTTAATAATAATTGTAAAAACTAACACTAAAGTGTGAGAGTAGAACTCAAAACTGCCACTCGATTGGCGTCCTTCACTTCGGAATCCTCCCCAATGATATCTAATATTTTTTTTTTGTAATTTTATTATGTCAAGATTTAGTACGGATTTGGTGTCAATTCAGTTGAACTTACATCTCCTATCTCTGAATACTGTAAAAACATACTACATATGTTTTTCTATTTATAATAATTCTCAACCCGATACAAACTTTGAGATAAAAATTTATAACTGTGGTAATGCTAATAACTGTTCATGTAGTCCAATTACAAAAGTTTCAAAAACGTAATGGTAGATCAACGGCTCATTTGGCATGCAAATTTAGAGTTAGTTATGGATAGAATCCGAAAGCTCATATGGATATTTAAATCACTGAGACACATTGTAGATAGGCGCCATTTAAATCAAATTTATAATTCACTGGTACAACCTGTAATTGTATATTGTATACCTATATGGGGTGGGGCCGCGAAAACCAAATTTCTGGAGTTGGAAAGAGATCCATGCTAAAGGTTATGTTTTTTGAAAGTTATAAATATCCAACAGAATGTTTGTATTCATAATGATTTCTTATATTTACGCGAACACTACACATTTGAATAAAACTAATTTTACGGATTTTATCGCGTATATTAACTTATTTTACATTCCCGACGTTTCAAGCACTTTACAGCACCCATGGTCACGGGGGGGACTGAGGTGTATGACGTCCCAATGTCATAGTTAACCACGGCTACCTCCAGATTAAAAATTATTAATTTTTGTTCCGATCTACGCAGTATGAACTTACAGTATCATGAAGTCTTGCAGTTGTATGCTTGGGTTGGGATTTAATTTTATTAATTATGGGATCCCAAGCAGATGGTAGCACCCAGCCATCTTCTCTATTGAATGTTTTTTTGATTTCAATAGCCTCGCGAATCATCCTTGGAAGGAATCGGTGTTCTTTAGCGAGGATTTGTGGTCTATCACATCTAATGTAGTGACGGGGGCGATCCTGTACATGTTCACAGACTGCAGACTTCCCGGATCGTCTATTCTTCACATCAGCTATGTGTTCTTTAACGCGGGTTTTTATGGATCTTTTAGTTTGTCCTATATAAGAGAGACCACATTCACATTCCAGCTTGTACACTCCTGCATCTTGCAGAGGAATATTACACTTGACTGATGGTAAAAACTGACTAATCTTCTTCGGCTGCTTGAAATATGTTTTAATGGAAGCGCGCTTCAAGATGTAGCCAATCTTGTCAGTGACACCTCTGACATATGGCAGTACAGCAGGCACTCGCTCGACTGTGGCCGGCTTCACTCGTTCACTGTGACGTGTAGGCGCGGGACTCGAAGCTTACTGTCGTGCAAAACTTGCTTGACGTGTTGGAGCTCGGCGGCCAGGTGTTTACTGTCACAGATCCCTGGTGCTCTCTGAAACAAAGATTTACCCACGGTAGCTAACTGTGAAGGATGGTGGTGAGAATCACCGTTTAAATATCTATCTGTATGGGTATTTTTTCTATACACAGTGTAGCTCAAGGTGTTTTCAGGATTCCGAATTACTAACACATCTAGAAAAGCTAAAGAATTGTTCTAACTCCATTGTGAACTGAATTTTAGAATTTAAGGAGTTAAGATGGTCTAAAAATGCAGTTACATTATCTAAAGGTAGAATTGTGAAAGTGTCGTCTACGTACCGCTTGTAGAATCTTGGGTTTACGGGAGAAGTAAGCAGGGCTTTCTCCTCAAAGTCCTCCATGAATATATCGGCAACAATGGGAGATACAGGTAAGCCCATCGCCACTCCATCTACTTGCTTGTAGAACTCCTCCTTCCACAATAGGTAGCCAGATGTAAGGCAGTGTCTGAGTAATACTGCATATTCTACGGGCATGTTGTTTTCCTCTAGCCTTCTAGTAACAATAGAGATGCAGTCTTCAACAGGTAGGCTTGTGAACAGAGACTGTACATCAAAACTCACCATAGTTTCATTGTCTGCCAGATGTAGGTCTTTAATCTCGCTGACAAAATGGTAGGAATCCTTTGTGCGTGCTTTTGTATGTCCCTTGAGCGGTGAGAGTATATTCGCTAAGTGTTGAGCCAATCTGTAAGTTGGTGAATCGATTTGGCTCACTATAGGACGTAGTGGAGCATTGGGCTTATGTATTTTTGGTAACCCATACAACTTCGGTGGTTTAGCACACGTAGGTATTATCGATTTTACGTCTAGATTTAATTTTTCGGAGTGTTTCTTTATGAGATCACTAGTTGTTTTAAGTGTGTTATTTGTTGGGTCATTTTTAACCTTTTTATACGTACTTGCATCCGACAAAAGTTCTTGTATTTTATAATTATAATCTGACGTATCCATGACTACCGTGGCATTTCCCTTATCTGCGTGGAGAATCGTGAGTTCTGGTTTATTGCGTAGGTTAGTCAACGCTTTGAATTCGTCTCCTAAATTCCTTAAATTCTAAAATTCAGTTCACAATGGAGTTAGAGGCAAACAATTCTTTAGCTTTTCTAGATGTGTTAGTAGTTCGGAATCCTGAAAACACCTTGAACCACACTGTGTATAGAAAAAATACCCATACAGATAGATGTTTAAACGGTGATTCTCACCACCATCCTTCACAGTTAGCTACCGTGGGTAAATCTTTGTTTCAGAGAGCACGAGGGATCTGTGACAGTAAACACCTGGCCGCCGAGCTCCAACACGTCAAGCAAGTTTTGCACGACAGTAAGCTTCGGGTCCCGCGCCTACGTCACAGTGAACGGGTGAAGCCGGCCACAATCGAGCGAGTGCCTGCTATACTGCCATACGTCAGAGGTGTCACTGACAAGATTGGCTACATCTTGAAGCGTGCTTCCATTAAAACATATTAACTGACTAATCTTCTTCGGCTGCTTGCCGAAGAAGATTAGTCAGTTTTTACCATCAGTCAAGTGTAATATTGCTCTGCAAGATGCAGGAGTGTACAAGCTGGAATGTGTATGTGGTCTCTCTTATATAGGACAAACTACAAGATCCATAAAAACCCGCTTTAAAGAACACATAGCTGATGTGAAGAATATACGCTCCGGAAAGTCTGCAGTCTGTGAACATGTACAGAATCGCCCCCGTCACTACATTAGATGTGATAGACCACAAATCCTCGCTAAAGAACACCGATTGCTTCCAAGTATGATTCGCGAGGCTATTGAAATCAAAAAACATCCTAATTTCAATAGAGAAGATGGCTGGGTGCTACCATCTGCTTGGGATCCCATATTTAATAAAATTAAATCCCAACCCAAGCATACAACTGCAAGACTTCATGATACTGTAAGTTCATACTGCGTAGATCGGAACAAAAATTAATAATTTTTAATCTGGAGGTAGCCGTGGTTAACTATGACATTGAGACGTCATACACCTCAGTCCCCCCCGTGACCATGGGTGCTGTAAAGTGCTTGAAACGTCGGGAATGTAAAATAAGTTAATATACGCGATAAAATCCGTAAAATTAGTTTTATATAAATGTTTGTATTCAATTTGTAATAACCTAACAGTAAGAAAATTGTACATATTGCATACAATCTTAAAATTACATAAACCCTTAACATATGACTCAAACTTACTAAATAAAAGAAGAAAATATATAGTTGCTCCTGTTGCTACAGTGAATTCAATGTTTGCTAGACGACAATATAACACAATTTCTGTTTATTTATACAACATAATTAATAAACATATTAATATATATTCACAAAATAAGTACAAATGTAAAATGTTATTGACAAAGTGGCTAATAACAAAAAGTTATGATGATACGGAAGCTCTTTTCACAGCAGCGATAAGCTCTAGTTAAGGTAGTGGCATATATATATATAACCTAACACAGGTATCTTTTTTTTTACTTAAAAGGAGATTCCGGACATGGTTAAAACTGTACGAATTATGTTACTGAAATAAAGTTTATTTTTATTTTTATTATTATTCGTGACCTAAGAAAAACATAGTAATTTAATACTTTATGAGATATAGCGCATTTATTGAGAGGATTCTAGCTTAAGTTCAAGCTAACAGCCTCTCTTTGAAAACGCACTTAATGTCTGTTTTTGAGTTGTGGTTTCTATTTTAAGATTTAGTGAGCAACTGTTGACTTTCATTTAACCGAGATTGAAACATATTGCTACAACGAAACTAGAGTTATTCATATATCTTAGAAGGGATTTTGGTTTGAAGATTATCAGTATAACTATATGTCCTTCGTAGCGAAATATGTGGCAAGATTTTTAACTAGGTAATTGATGACTGGTTAAAAACAGTCTAAATTTATCAATGAAAACTTATTGGAAACCTTACTTAAACTTCTACATACATTTAAATATCGTTAATAGTTAAAAGTCGCAATTTTTTTTTAAGTCACAAATTGTCACTGATTCCTCACTAAATATTGCAATAATGAAATTTATATTTTGAGCCGTTGTTTCGACGAATCTTTTAATCTTTGTCGTGATTCTGACGTATCTGTCTGTACTAATTTAAATCAAATCAACATGAAGTGATGTTACAGAGCTGCTTCCCTGTGTCACATTGTAAAAAAGAAGTGTTACTATTGGTTACAAATATTCATAATTTTTTTAAGAATAATGGTGACAAACGAGCACACAGGCTACCTGATGATAAGTAGATGATGTGGGCCCTAGACTTATACAGCCATCCTCGATTAAGAATCAAAATGCTTACAGTGTTCCATTAATGTTTTATAAAATACAAATTTTACCATTTTTAATGGTTTTGAGATTAATTTCATAGCATGGAACACAGTTGATAGCAGGTGTGTTGTCACCGGATCGGGATGACAGGAAATTAATTAATGTAATCCTTTGACTAGCGACGGACGAACTGGCTACAAAGTTCAGAATGCACGCATAATATGAATACGGTGGGCGATGTCTAGCTTTTCAGGTGTGTGTCTACTTCTGTACACACGCACGAATCTATATATCATTATATATCTTTAGCGTAACAAAACAAAAATAACTAAAACATAACTACCTTGTATATAGTTATCAGTTCTCATGAAAACTTGACAGTTGACAGACAATTACCAACTGAAGTTGTCGCTATCAGATTTCGGTATGCGCGCGCATCGTAACAACTTCATGGTGTCCTTATTAGGTGTCGGTGTGCGCGCGCATCGTAAAAAATTCACTCTCATCATTTTTTTTCAAAAGTGCCAAAGGAAGTATAACTTCGAAAATGTGGTTGCCGATCCGCCTGCCAAGCGTGGCCATTATGGCCTATGTTCAGCAGTGGACTTTTGATAGGCTGTAATAGTAATGATGACGGTTACGGTGTGAATTTTTTAAATTTGCCAATTTTTTGTGACCTAGCAAAATGAATGGACATTCTATGTTTTATACAGGATTACAAAGTTATTTATGCAGTTGATGTATCTAGAAAACTGGACCGAAATTAAAAAAATATTATAGTTTTTCCGTGATTTATACACTGAACACTAATTGTATTCTAAATTTGAAGCTTCTACGTCTGCTAGATGTGCCTTATAGTTTTCATGATCGGTCAGTCAGTGAGTGACAAAATTAAGAAACTTTGACTAGTTATAATTCTTAAACTACTAGTTCAAATTGAATGAAATTTGAAATATACTGTGTATATACAGTTCATGGTTGATTACTGAAAATTTAGGCTTCTAGTTTTATCCACAACGAAGTTATAGGGGGGTAGAAAATGGCCTGAACTGCTTCGAGAAAAGGATGGTACGGCCGCGCCGCTTTTTTTCTCGACTTAGATTTGTCACTAACGTTTTATAATACTTAAATTTTATTTTCATTACAAAAATTATTAATGAATAAAATAAAATATATTTTTCGTTCACTAAACTTGTTTTTGTCCCAACTACCATTAAAATAGTTACCATTTTAAAATAGTTTTATCCCTTAAAGGCAAATTACAGACACTGTTATCATTATAGAATGATGTGTTCTCCTATAATTAGGAATACACAGTAATAAGAAGATATAAGGGATGTGTTAGATGTAAGTAAATATTTTTTTATTAGGTTAGGTTATGATTAGGGCCCCAAACGACCACACAGTCTACCTGATGAAAGTGGTCGCTGTAGCTCATAGAGATCTACACCTCTCATCGATGACGAATCAAAACGCAGATACGTTGTCACCCGTGAGGACTAAGATGGAATGCCTCGTTTACAGTAAAACGGGTCTCCGGTTCTCTACACTGACCATACGAAACACAGCTGCATTAAACTGCTATTTTATGCTGGTATTCTGTGAAAGCGTGGTCCTTCGGTCGAGCCAACCCATTCGTGCTACAACCATACCATTAATATAGCTGCAGCATAGCTCTACCTAATAATATGTATAACAGTTGGACATCCCTACAAATAATTAATAAATGTTGGAGGCCTATGTTCAGAAGTGGCCTTGCGATTAACTGTATTGAACAATTTTTAGATATTTTGTGATCATGCTAATATGAATCCATGACACCAGAAATATAAAAGTTTTAGAATAAAAATTTTATTCGTTTGTTTATCAAGGTACACGGGCTATGAATCAAAAGCGGTTTGGCTCGGCGACAAATCACAACATAAATCAGTTGCATGCAGCAAGCGCCGCTTGCGGGTATTGCAGCATCACAGAGCTGATTCATGATTTATCCCTGCTTAGCTTAATTAGGGATTTATTTTAGCCAGCGTTTAATATCATAGATTAATATAAGAAAACAAAGACGAAAAGTTATTTACTTAATATTTAGGCATGCAGCATGTGATGACGATGATGAACATCTTTATCATGGTTTTAGCGCATCACAAGTATATTGCCGAAAATAGGTCTCCCTCCGAGGAACACCTCAAAGCAAAGTCCTAAACCATTTGCTTCCACTGACGTTCTGTATGGCCTCATCGTCATTCCATTTAACGGGGCCAACTTACAAGAGTACGTAAGTAAGATACGAGGATACCACTCGAATACTTTTCTTCCGCATTTGTTTAAGGTTCCTTGAAATATCTTGCCATTTAAATATTTGTGAAGTATATTTTTATTATTCATTAAAAGAAAAAATACTTCTGTTAAATCAATTCGCGAAAAATACCGAAAAATTTCGCTTGTCAACTCGCTTGCCAAGCATGGCATATATGACAAAATCACTCTGCCACGCTTATTTTTAGCAATGGTCGTTTGATAGGCTGTAATGAAGATAGAAAAGAAAATGGTATGAAAATATAATTAAATATTATCTACGCGTATTTTACCTGTACAAAATTACCTCATTATTACTATTGTACTTACCAGCTTTATATCGCCCAAATTTTCATGACTAATGTCCTACAAGGAAATAGACACAGACATAGACATAGACATGCATTTATTCTGCAACATACACTCATACAGTTTTGATACAGAAAATAAAATAATACATAAAAACATCAAAGATATAATTTAAAATTAAAAATTTTGTACAGCCGACTTCAATATAAGTTATTTAAGAATAACTTAAAAACTATTGGTCTGACCTTGATCAAATTCATATGGGACCACACGAGAAGTACCAGCTTTCAAATAAAAAAAGAATCATCGAAATCGGTTCACCCAGAAAAAAGTTCTGAGGTAACACACATAAAAAAAAAAACGAAATAAAAAAACATACAGTCGAATTGAGTACCGGCTCCTTTTTGGAAGTCGGCAGAAAAGTAAATAACAAGAAACAGTCATAAAATGATCCGATTCGATAATATAAATATATTGTTTTATTGAATTAGGGTAACAAACGAGCACATAGATCACCTGATGGTAAGTAAATACCTAGACCTGTAGACATCCATATCTATTCACAATTAAAAATCAAAATGCAGATTGCATTGCTACCCAAAAATAAAATAGAATGCCTGGTTTCCAGTAAAATAGTCTTCGGTTTCCTTCTCTCTCCATACGAAATACAGCAGCATTAAGCTGCTATTGTAAGCTGGTGTTTTATGTGGGAGCGTGGACCTTCATGGTCAATCCGACCCATTCGTGCTACAATATGGTTGTATAAAATATAACTGCAGTTCTACCACGTATACAATATTTATTTTGTCTTGGCATAATAAAAGTAAAATAAAGCATAGCAAGCAGTTCATTTAAGATAGTCTTTTCTTTTTGCTGAAGCACGACCGCAACCATACTTCCTAAGTGCACATTCATGTTTTTAAGTTTTCGATAAAATTTTATTGCTCTATTAAACAAAGTTTGCTTTCATTTGCTTTACTTATTTGCGAGCTGCGAACACTGATAATTAAGTTCAGAAATGTTTTAATTAGTAATCGTTATGATGTGTAAACCAAAAATATAAGCACAGACATGAGCACCATAAAATATCCACATCATTGATAAATAGAATACGAATACTTTTTTGTATTATTTGTACATATATGGTACAGTATTCTCTCTTATTGATATCCTCGTATATGTCGCAGTAACCACAATTCACAGATAGATTGGCAACCGCAATTTTTTTATTTTTTTTTTTTATTATGTTGTGATTACTAAGATACTGCTGTCACTCTCTTGTTTTAGTTTCCCTATTTTTCTACTTACCACCACTTCCACTTTACACATCTACGGGATGATATTAGAGGTTACTTGATTCTCTTCCGTCGCCACTACAAGTCAAATATTATCCTTTGTGCAGTGTGCATATTAATTTATGATTGACATTAAAATGAAAAGTAGGTAAAAGTAGAAAATAATTTTATTATTATTAATTAACCTTGGATACAGGCGGCTCAGGACCGCGACTCAGAGGCAACTCCCATAGTCGCCTCTTAAAAAACTCACGAGATGACATGGGGTGATGCGTTCACTTACACAGATACAACATACAACGTACAACGTAAAATGGCGACTTAACGCTCCTGTGTTTCGTATAGTGAATGTAGAGAACCGGAGACCCTATTTACTGGAAACGAAGCATTCCACCTTAGCCCTTACGGGTGACATCGCATCTGAATTTTGATTCGTAATCGAGGATAGATGAAGATGTCTATGGGCCGCAGCAACCACTTGCCATCAGGTGGACTGTGTGCTCGTTTGTCATCCTAATCCTATAAAAAAACACTGTTACCACAAGGTAAACTTTAATAATATATGTAATCGCTGTTTCAATTCAACCTATCATCCATTAGGTGTCATAAGAGGCAATAGAGAAAATGTAACAGGAGATGGGCAGCAGCATCTTCCTGATAACACCTCAAAACAATTAAAACACTGCGATTGTAGAAGCGCATAATCTATGGCAATTATCTTCCCTATGTGGCAATCTCTGGGGGAGGCTCATGTTCACCAGTGGACTTTTGACAAGCTATAATGAATGGAAATGAATGCTATTGGAGTTTGGACGCAATGCTACAACTTTACGGAGCAATCTTGTTAGGCTTTTATTCAAAACACTTCCTGCAGAATGTACTACAGAAGCATTTTCACACTTTATTATCTTGAAGACTAAAGCTAAAGATGTAATTACCACAAAGTAAACTTAATTTGTGCTTCACTTTATTATACAAGTGTCAGACTGCTTGACTCCTCTAGACGCTAACTTTAACCCGTTTTGCTTCAAGAGTAGTTCACTAATTCAATGAGTTGCGGTCACCGGCGAACTTAGATAACATTTAGAGACAGTTAAAATTTGAATAAAGAATATGTTTTTTACAGTCTTGTGTTTTATTTTATCATCATCGATACAGCTTTACATGTCCACTGCTGAACAGAGGCCTTCTCAATGGAATGCCACAAATACAGTTCTGAGCCAGCGCATGTATAGACTTTTTGCGTTTCTAGTAGGTCGTTACATCATCTAGTAAGAGAAGCTTTCCTTCCTATCGGTTGTGTACAGGAGTATTTAGTACTTACAGGCTGACGTTTTATTTTAAATAAATAAATTAATATCTCGCTGAGCGACCTTGGGCTTCTTCATACGGCCAGCAGTGAAGGAATACGTCTTAGATACGTTTGTCATCACTGGCAACACGCGCTTGTTGTATCTTATTTTCAAGACTTGATGTATACCTAACGAGCAGACGTGTTGTTACTTCTGTAGTAATAAGTAAAAAAATTACCACTAATTATAAAATAAATTAAATACATTTTTTTTAATTCCTTACAATGAACATAATGAACAAACTTAATGCTAAAAATATTCTCAGCTGGTCAACGTTAGGGAAGTGATATAACGTCGAAGAACGTTACAGAAAAAAAACCAATAGAAGAATTAAAAGCTTAATTTTATATTGATTTGTCAAGCTCATCAGTGCCCCGGTGGTAGCAGCGTTGGCGTCAACTATTTCCATGGAAGAAAATTACTAGTAGGTTTTCCCGTCATGGTTCTTTCAACGATGTCATCCGAAGAGCTTCTGTCTGTATAAATGGTCCCTCGGTTTTAGAGCCTTGTCGAATATTTAGAGACAATGGCAAGTGATCCGATGGTATGACTATGGTCCCTTGGGAGAATGGTAATGCCCTAGTGTAGGATTTTACTTGCGTAGACACTTAGGCAGCCCCTAATCTTAGGGTTACCTCGTTCAGAGCAGAAGTGGCATCAGAGACAGCTGAACTAACTAAGTAAGTAAGTGTGGCGTAAACATGAGTCTCTGAGAGATGACTACATATTTGTTCCATTTGCCTGTAGAGACTATCGATTCGACTACACGTGCGGTGAAGTTTCGTAAAAGAAATTTATGCGTGACTGGTCATCACTGCGAAAAATCAACGCAACGCAGTTAACGTTCTTGACACGAAACCACGGGGATGACTGTATAATAATTTAAGTTTTAGTTGTAGTTTTTGTATTATAGTGTTGTATATAAATATATTTTAATTAAATAAAACACTTGAGTAATACAAAGTAGCTCACTTTAACAAATTCATATAAACAATTTCCGTGTTAGAAAACAGTTGCACATTGCGATGACTGGGGCTCTAGACGTAATAACGTCAAAACAAACTTCATCCGCATTTAGCTTTATTACACAAGTGCATTTGTGTACTCTCTACTTGGCGCTTAGTTTTACCAACTCTTATTATCAAATTGCTGACTAAGTCGGCAGTAGATCAAAGGCTATAGTCTTAACACATGTAAATAAAATTGAAGTGTCTCTGTGAAATATTGAAATAACTGCCATCTGTTAAGTTCAGGAGGTTATTTGCGCGCTATTAAAACATAAATAACCATTTAAAATGTTGTCTGTCAATCTATATGTCTGTCATGTCTAATCTTTGGAATGGCTGAACCAATTGTAATGAAACTTTACCAACAGATAGAGTGCAATGCAAAAGCAAAGCAAATTCCGGGCTATATTTTATTCGAAAAATTGATAAAATAAATAGTCTTTGATAATCTTAAATATAATATAAATAAAAATATAAGATGAATAACTCTACATTAATAGATCCTATCGAGGCGATTCCAGGTCGAGTCGCTAGTGTAAAATATAAAATGAATTAAATTCATCTTTGTATCGGTAGTTTGTTTGTTCGTGTTTTGTGTGTTCGTATATCACTCGTCCGATTAAAATGAAACTTGCTGAAATGCTGTGCACGCTCGTGAAGGTCAAAATGGATGCATTGCACTGTAATATTTCGATGAATATGTTCCTTGTGATTCACGTTCGGCAGAGAAAGAATATCCATTACCCAATATCATCCCGTGGTTGTCACAACAGGCGACAGAGGGAAAAAAAGAAGATGGTCAACAGCGTCTTCTTATACTGTCTAACAGATAAAAATAAAATAACTGCGGTTGCCAATCCAAGACAACTATGGAAATTAAGCCTCCTATGCAAACCGATGGAATATTACAGACTGATAAAAATAAAAAAGTCGCACAATATCAACGGTCTCGGAAAAGAGTTTATTAAACACTGGGAACAAATATTAGCTTGTAATGCCAGTTACTAGACTCCACAGAATCAGTAATTCATTTATGGGGCAATGTATACGCTTTTACAACAAAATCCCGGAACATGTTTTAAGTTTGTCAATAAACAAGTTTAAAAGTTTTATTAAAGAAAAACTGTACAAAAAGGGTTCTAATAATATCAAGGAATTATAATAATATCGCCACCATGCTGATTCTATGAAAATTAATTCAAAAATTGTATAAACAATATTATTTTTAAGTAAAATATATTTAAAAAAGGTCCCGCTGGGTTTCTTGCTGGATCTTCCCAGGACAGAGGTATTTTCCGAACCAGTGTTAAATAAAATGCGACTTTCAATAAGTATTATGTAATAATACTTATTGAAAGTCATACGTGGTAGAGCCATGCTGCAGCTATATTATGGTTGTAGCACGAATGGGTCGGCTCGACCGGGGAAGGACCACGCTCTCACAGAAAACCAGCGTTAAATAGCAGCTTAACGCTGCTGTGTTTCGTATGGTGAGTTGGTGAGTGTAGAGAACCATAGACCCTTTTTACTGGCAAAGAGGCATTCCATCTTAGTCCTCACGGGTGACAACGCATCTGCATCTTGAGTCTTTATTGAGGATAGATGTAGATGTCTATGGGTCACAGTAACCACTTACCATCAGGTGGACTGTGTGCTCGTTTGTCACCCGATCCTATAAAATAAATAAAATAAATAAATAAATAATCAATATTGAAGAAAAAATCACTCTATTCTATTCATTCTATTCTAAATGTTTCGCATATTTGACGCTGCTATTCGTTGTCGGTTTGGTACTTTATGCCTGAAATAAATTATTATAGCGCCATTCCTTTCCATTCTCTTCCATAAGTTCAGTACCAAAAGTTTACGGGCTTTTTGAAATCCGCTGGTGAAACACCGCAAAACTTCTTAACTTTGAGTGGCTACTGATAATTTTTAGATGGCAAAATCTAATAAAGCTGTCACCGATATAATCTTCGCCGGTAATACAATATTGTAAGTATTACGGTATGGATAGTTTAAGATAATATTTGTATGTTGGCACCTTGGTCAACATCGGGCAAGAACCATTACCGTTACAAAATATCATAAGTCAACTGCTGAACACAATTCTCCCACAGACTACCTCATAGGGGGCATGATTCCCATTGTTATTTTATTTTTCAACTGTTAGACAATATAAGACGAAGCTGCTGACCATCTCCTTTTTACCCTCTGTCGCCTGTTGTGGCAACCACGGGTTGATATTTTAAGACGGTATTTTTTAAATTTACTGTACTTATTGAAAAAAAAAACAAATAGCCAACATATGCGCTATTACTGGAACAGGTTAAAAAATAAAGATGCAGCCTGCTCTCATTTCTGTGAGGGTTTTAGGGCAAGGAATAGTCTCCCGGGGCTGCCCCAATGCGTATTGGTGAACTTCCCATGCCTTCGAGTTTGTTTTTTTTTTTATTTCTCAGAAATGCAGTATTCCCCACGATATTTTCCTTCACCGCCGAGCACGTGGTAAATCAGCATTTAAAATTACAATTAACAAATTAATTGGTACCGGACCCGTGTTGCTCGCGTCCGAGTACTGTGAAATATACAGACGCTGGAACATATATTCTCTTTTAATTGGGATGGTTCTTGGGTAAGTAAAAGGTTAACTAGATCGCTCCAATGCGTGGTACTCCAATTGGTGGTGTATTTTTATTTTTTATTTTATATACTAATGGTATGTGGCCCATAGACATCTACATCAGTCTTCGATAAAGAATCAAAATGCAGTTGCGTATTCGCACCTGACGATTTTTTTAATATTCCCTTAGACCACTTCTGGGAAGCTTAAAACGCTTGAGTTAGAAGTGTTTCACGACAGTAGTCGAATGGCGGATTCGAACCCACGACCTTTTGAATTTGCGGCCCGCGCCCTGCCATTAGGCTACTGACGCTTAATTTGGATTTTTATTAATTTGGACTAAAATACAATACCTCGTTTAAAGGGTATCTGGTTCTCTATACTCACCATACGAAACACAGCACATTATGCTTATATTTTGAAAAACGTAAGCTATTAAGGCAATAAATGTATTACGTGAATATCTCTTACATTCCTTATATTTTAAACCGTATAGGGCACAAACAATGAATCAAATGCGGTTTTCCACGACGACAAATAACAACATAAATCACTTGGACATAGCAAACACCGCTTGCTGTGCATTACAGCGTTACATGGCCGTTCGTTCGTTATTTATTTTATCCCCTATTTAGCTTAATTAGAGCTTTATTCAACTACCCGTTGCGCATCATCGATTTACACTGGAGATAACGGCAATGCGGTGCAGTAGTGAGTACATATCTCATTACAGTTCATTACAAGTTTACTGCTGGACGCTTACAAAGATTGCCTCGTGGAGAGAGATAAAATTTATCTGTATTTAGCTTTATCACGCAAGTGCATTTGCGAAGTTCATTCTACTTACGCTTAGCTTAAATCAATTATGTTATTAAATTGCTTTCTACAACGATAGTAGATTAAAAAACTAATTTATTCGTTTATTACATGTACCTTACATAGTTTTTTCTCCTAGTCACTTTCAACATTTGCAAATAAAGCGGTTTTATTTCATTGCGGATACTTTATTTAAAATATAACAATTTTGTGGTATTTCTGCAGTATAGTCTTAAAATTGTTAGAATAGTTGATCCAACAAACGTTACCACTAATATTGAAAATTGGAGGCAATGTCTTCGACTGCTTACTATTAGTGTTAATAATAATTGTAAAAACTAACACTAAAATGTGAGAGTAGAACTCAAAACCGCCACTCGATTGGCGTCCTTCACGTTGGAATCCTCCCCAATGATATCTAATATTTTTTTTTTTTGTAATTTTATTATGTCAAGATTTAGTACGGATTTGGTGACAATTCAGTAGACGACACTTTCACAATTCTACCTTTAGATAAAGTAACTGCATTTTTAGACCATCTTAACTCCTTAAATTCTAAAATTCAGTTCACAATGGAGTTAGAACAATTCTTTAGCTTTTCTAGATGTGTTAGTAATTCGGAATCCTGAAAACACCTTGAGCCACACTGTGTATAGAAAAAAGACCCATACAGATAGATATTTAAACGGTGATTCTCACCACCATCCTTCACAGTTAGCTACCGTGGGTAAATCTTTGTTTCAGAGAGCACGAGGGATCTGTGACAGTAAACACCTGGCCGCCGAGCTCCAACACGTCAAGCAAGTTTTGCATGACAGTAAGCTTCGGGTCCCGCGCCTACACGTCACAGTGAACGAGTGAAGCCGGCCACAGTCGAGCGAGTGCCTGCTGTACTGCCATATGTCAGAGGTGTCACTGACAAGATTGGCTACATCTTGAAGCGCGCTTCCATTAAAACATATTTCAAGCAGCCGAAGAAGATTAGTCAGTTTTTACCATCAGTCAAGTGTAATATTCCTCTGCAAGATGCAGGAGTGTACAAGCTGGAATGTGAATGTGGTCTCTCTTATATAGGACAAACTAAAAGATCCATAAAAACCCGATTTAAAGAACACATAGCTGATGTGAAAAATATACGCTCCGGAAAGTCTGCAGTCTGTGAACATGTACAGGATCGCCCCCGTCACTACATTAGATTTGATAGACCACAAATCCTCGCTAAAGAACACCGATGGCTTCCAAGGATGATTCGCGAGGCTATTGAAATCAAAAAACATCCTAATTTCAATAGAGAAGATGGCTGGGTGCTACCATCTGCTTGGGATCCCATATTTAATAAAATTAAATCCCAACCCAAGCATACAACTGCATGACTTCATGATACTGTAAGTTCATACTTCGTAGATCGGAACAAAAATTGATAATTTTTAATCTGGAGGTAGCCGTGGGTAACTATGACATTGAGACGTCATACACCTCAGTCCCTCCCGTAACCATGGGTGCTGTAAAGTGCTTGAAACGTCGGGAATGTAAAATAAGTTAATATACGCGATAAAATCCGTAAAATTAGTTTTATATAAATGTTTGTATTCAATTTGTAATAACCTAACAGTAAGAAAATTGTACATATTGCATACAATCTTAAAATTACATAAACCCTTAACATATGACTCAAACTTACTTAATAAAAGAAGAAAATATATAGTTGCTCCTGTTGCTACAGTGAATTCAATGTTTGCTAGACGACAATATAACACAATTTCTGTTTATTTATACAACATAATTAATAAACACATTAATATATATTCACAAAATAAGTACAAATGTAAAATGTTATTGACAAAGTGGCTAATAACAAAAAGCTCTTTTCACAGCAGCGATAAGCTTTAGTTAAGGTAGTGGCATATATATATATATATATATATATATATATATATATATATATATATATATATATAGGGGGTGCTAAGAATCTCCGGTGGAGGTTCGGTTGCCACCTTAGACGACTTGACCTGGCAACGTACAACGCACGCACCCTGAGGACTGACGAGAAGATCGTGGAGCTGGAAGAAGAGATAGACAAGTTGCGCTGGCATATTATAGGATTATCCGAAGTCCGAAGAGAGGGGGAGGACACGGTAATCCTCGAATCCGGCAACTTGTTCTATCACCGGGAGGGCGACCATCTGTCCCAAGGAGGTGTCGGATTTATCGTCCACAAGTCTCTCGTTAACAACGTTGTAGAGATCGGGAGTGTGTCGACGAGGGTTGCGTACCTTATACTCAGAATCACCAAACGGTATTCGCTGAAGGTCATACAGGTTTACGCACCAACCTCGGCACACCCCGATGAGGAGGTGGAGGAAATGTATGAGGATATCTCTAGAACCATGCATTCCTCCAAAACCCAATATACGGTGTTAATGGGAGACTTCAATGCAAAACTAGGCACAAGAGAGAACGGTGAGCTGAAAGTAGGGAAATTTGAAATAGGGCAACGGAACCCAAGGGGCCAGCAGCTGGCCGACTTCATGGAGAAAGAGGAACTCTTTATGATGAACTCTTTCTTCCAGAAGCGGCCCCACAGGAAGTGGACCTGGTCGAGCCCCGACGGTTCGACAAAAAATGAGATTGACTTCATTATGACGACCAGACGACAACTGTTCAGTGATGTCTCCGTGATCGCGAGGGTGAAAACTGGTAGCGATCACCGAATGGTTAGAGGCACACTGAACCTAAACGTTAAGTTGGAGAGGTCTCGTCTAATGAAGTCAACGCTCCGTCCCCCTCGTGCTCTGTTCCAAAGTCCCGAAACCTTTCAGTTTGAGTTACAAAACCGTTTTCAGTGCCTAGAAGACTGCAATGAAGTGGACGATATGAATGACAAGCTCGTGGAAACTGTCCATGCGGTCGGAGCTAAGTTCTGCAAGACCCGCCGCAGAAGAACACAAAAACTCTCCGATCACACTCTTAATCTCATGGCTGTTAGACGGGAGATGAGGCTACATTCTTCAACAGACTTGACAGCATACAGGCATCTGAACAGACAGATCTCCAAATGCATGCGGCGGGACTTACGCAACTTCAATACAGCTCGTATTGAAGAAGCGATCGAGCGGAACCAAGGCTCCAAAGTCTTTGCCAGAGATCTGTCTGCCAGAAAGAGCCAACTGTCAAAGCTGAAGACAGTATTCGGCAGCATCGTTTCCGGGACACCTGAGATTTTGAGTGAGATTGAGAGGTTCTATGGGCAGCTGTACACGTCATCCTTTGAGTCTCATCCGACACTATTCCGAAGATATCCCGGACGTCAGTCTGAACGAGATTAGAATGGCTCTCCAGCACCTTAAAAACGGTAAGGCCCCAGGCGAGGATGGAATTACAGCGGAGCTTCTGAAAGCGGGTGGAAGACCGGTACTTGAAGTCCTTCAGAAGCTCTTTAATTCCGTCCTCCATGGTGGCATTACACCGGAGGCGTGGAGCAGAAGTGCGGTGGTCTTGTTCTTCAAGAAAGGTGACAACGCTCTCTTGAAGAACTACAGACCGATTTCCCTTCTGAGCCGCGTCTACGTGCTGTTTTCGAGAGTCATTACGAATCGTCTCGCGCGCAGACTTGACGACTTCCAGCCTCCCGAACAAGCCGGTTTCCGAAAGGGCTTTAGCACCATAAACCACATACATACCCTTCGGCAAATTGTACAGAAGTCCGAAGAGTACAATTTGCCACTATGTCTGGCGTATGTGGACTATGAGAAAGCCTTTGATTCCGTCGAAATTTGGGCGGTGCTGCAGTCCCTTCAGCGGTGCCAAGTTGACTGTCGGTATATCGAAGTGTTGAAGTGCTTGTACAGTAGGGCTACGATGGCTATCCGAGTACAGAATCAGAGTACGAAACCTATCCAATTGCAGAGAGGTGTAAGACAGGGTGACGTCATATCCCCGAAACTCTTCACCGCTGCATTGGAAGACGTTTTCAAGACTTTTTCGTTTTCTGGACTGGAAAGGATACGGTATCAACATCAATGGCGAGTACATCACTCACCTTCGATTTGCCGACGATATAGTCCTTATGGCTGAATCGCTGGAGGACCTAAGCACTATGCTCAATGACCTCGATAGTGTTTCCCAACGGATAGGTCTTAAGATGAACATGGACAAAACAAAGATCATGTTCAATGTCCATGTCACACCTATACAGTTGTTGGGAGCACTAAGCTCGAAGTTGTTGACGAGTATGTTTACCTGGGACAAATAGTCCGACTAGGTAAGTCCAACTTCGACCGAGAGGTCAATCGACGGATTCAACTCGGCTGGGCAGCGTTCGGGAAGCTACGACACATCTTCTCGTCAGACATACCTCAAAACCTAAAAACGAAATTGTACAACCAGTGCGTGTTGCCAGTGATGACTTACGGAACTGAGACGTGGTCCTTCACTGCTGGCCGTATGAGGAAGCTCAAGGTCGCTCAGCGAGCTATGGAGAGGGCTATGCTCGGAGTTTCTCTGCGTGATAAACTTAAGAATGAGGATATCTGCAGTAGAACCAGAGTAACCGACATAGCCCAACGGATTAGTAAGCTGAAGTGGCAGTGGGCCGGCCATATAGCTCGAAGAACCGACAACCGATGGGGAAGAAA
Source organism: Parnassius mnemosyne (assembly GCA_963668995.1). Taxonomy (NCBI): domain Eukaryota; kingdom Metazoa; phylum Arthropoda; class Insecta; order Lepidoptera; family Papilionidae; genus Parnassius; species Parnassius mnemosyne. Next base: position 2,792,620 of record CAVLGL010000057.1, read on the forward strand.
GGTTCTCGAGTGGCAGCCTCGTACCGGTAGGCGAAGTGTAGGGCGTCCCCCCACTAGATGGAGTGACGACATGGTAAGACATGCAGGAAGTCGATGGATGCAGGTGGCTCAGGACCGTGCTTTGTGGCATTCTTTGGGGGAGGCCTATGTTCAGCAGTGGACTTGTGAAGGGCTGTAATGATGATATATATATACACACAACCACACCCACCCACTCACTCACTTACACACACACACACACACACACACACACACACACACACACACACACGCACACACACAAATTTGTGGAAGTGACTTGTTATGGAAGAGCAGAATCTCCTAACACAGGTATCTTTTTTTTACTTAAAAGCAGATTCCGGACATGGTTAAAACTGTACGAATTATGTTACTGAAATAAAGTTTATTTTTATTTTTATTTTAATTCGTGACCTAAGAAAAACATAGTAATTTAATACTTTAGGAGATATAGCGCTTTTATTGAGAGGATTCTAGCTTAAGTTCAAGCTAACAGCCTCTCTTTGAAAACGCAGTTAATGTCTGTTTTTGAGATGTAGTTTCAATTTTAAGATTTAGTGAGCAACTGTTGACTTTCATTTAAACGAGACTGAAACATATTGCTACGAAACCAGAATTATTCATATATCTTAGAAGGGATTTTGGTTTGAAGATTGTCAGTATAACTCCAGAATGCCTATGTCCTTCGTAGCGAAATATGTGCCAAGATTTTGTAACTAGATAATTGGTGACTGGTTAAAAACAGTCTAAATTTATCTATGAAAACTTATTGGAAACCTTACTTAAACTTCTACATACATTTTAATATAGTTAATAGTTAAAAGTCACAATTTTTTTAAGTTACTAATTGTCACCGATTCCTCACTAAATATTGACATAATGAAATTTATAATTTGAGCCGTTGTTTCGACGAATCTTTTAATCTTTTTTGAAATTTGTGAAATAAAGTTTTGCAACTATCTAAAGACCAAACTCCACAAATGGCCATTAAACACTTCTTTTGAACACGAAAGGCCTTGCCAACCTCAACCAAGCTGCCCCACAGCAAGAGGCCGTATGAAAGCACTGAGGAGACATTGCCTTGGTAAGCACTCGGAGCCTCTTCAGTAGACAGTGTCAACCGTAACTATTTTATAGCATAAACAAATCTCTCAAGCTTATCGCATACGTACTCTATTTGAGTCTTCAAGTCACAGTGTCTGTCTACAATTAATCCTAAAAATTTCGTACAGTCGACTTCTTCAATTTTTCTTTAATCTTTGTCGTGATTCTGACGAATCTGTCTGTAGTAACTTAAATCAAATCAACATGAAGTGATATTACAGAGCTGCTTCCCTGTGTCACATTGTAAAAAAGAAGTGTTATTATTGGTTATAAATATACATATTTTTGTAAAGAATAAGGGTGACAACGAGCACACAGGCTACCTGATGATAAATAGATGCTGTGGGCCCTAGACTTATATAGCCATCCTCGATTAAGAATCAAAATGCTTACAGTGTTCCATTAATGTTTTATAAAATACAAATTTTACCATTTTTAATGGTTTTGAGATTAATTTCATAGCATGGAACACAGTTGATAGCAGGTGTGTTGTCACCGGACCGGGATGACAGGAAATTAATTAATGTAATCCTTTGACTAGCGACGGACGAACTGGCTACAAAGTTCAGAATGCACGCATAATATGAATACGGTGGACGATGTCTAGCTTTTCATGTCTGTATTTATTCATTTCATTGATGTGACTATTTACTATTTACCTAACCAAATGAGGTTTATGTATTTCGGGTGTATGTATGAATTTGTACGTTATATGAACGTTGAACATTGTAGGTGTCGTAAAAGAAGACAAAGAGAAACAAACCAGGAGATGGGTAATAACAAAAAAATTGAAAAAACAAAACGTGTGTGTGTACTTCTGTACACACGTATGAATTTATATATCATTATATATCTTTAGCGTAACAAAAAAAAAATAACTAAAACATAACTACCTTATATATAGTTATCAGTTCTCATGAAAACTTGACAGTTGACAGACAATTACCAACTGAAGTTGTCGCTATCAGGTATCGGTGTGCGCGCGCATCGTAACAACTTCATGGTGTCCTTATTAGGTGTCGGTGTGCGCGCGCATCGTAAAAAATTCACTTTCATCATTTTTTTCAAAAGCGCCAAAGGAAATATAACTTCTAAAATGTGGTTGCCGACCCGCCTGCCAAGCGTGGCCATTATGGTATATATCACTCCAATAAGGAAATCAGGGGAGGCCTATGTTCAGCAGTGGACTTTTGATAGGCTGTAACGGTAATGATGACGGTTACGGTGTGAATTTTTTAAATTTGCCAATTTTTGGTGACCTAGCAAAAAGAACAGACATTTTATGTTTTATACAGGATTACAAAGTTATTTATGCAGTTGATGTATCTAGAAAACTGGACCGAAATTAAAAAAAAATATTTTAGTTTTTCCGTGATTTATTCACTGAACACTAATTGTATTCTAAATTTGAAGCTTCTACGTCTGCTAGATGTGCCTTATAGTTTTGATGATCGGTCAGTCAGTGAGTGACAAAATTAAGAAACTTTGACTAGTTATAATTCTTAAACTACTGGTTCAAAATGAAATTTGAAATATACTTTGTATATACAGTTCATGCTTGATTACTGAAAATTCAGGCTTCTAGTTTTATCCAAAACGAAGTTATAGAGGGGTAGAAAATGACCTGAACTGCTTCGAGAAAAGGATGGTACGGCCGTGCCGCTTTTTTGCTCGACTTAGATTAGTCACTAACGTTTTATAATACTTAAATTTTATTTTCATTACAATAATTATTAATAAATAAAATAAAATATACTTTTCGTTCACTGAACTTATTTTTGTCCCAACTACCATTAAAATAGTTACCATTTTAAAATAGTTTGATCCCTTATAGGCAAATTACAGACACTGTTATTATTATAGAATGATGTGTTCTCCTATAATTGGGAATACATAGTAATAGGAATAATAAGGGATGTGTTAGATGTAAGTAAATATTTTTTATTAGGTTAGGTTAGGATTAGGGCGCCAAACGACCACACAGTCTACCTGATGAAAGTGGTCGCTGTAGCTCATAGACATCTACACCTATCATCGATGACGAATCAAAACGCAGATGCGTTGTCACCCGTGAGGACTAAGATGGAATGCCTCGTTTCCAGTAAAACGGGTCTCCGGTTCTCTACACTGACCATACGAAACACAGCTGCATTAAACTGCTATTTTATGCTGGTATTCTGTGAAAGCGTGGTCCTTCGATCGAGCCAACCCATTCGTGCTAGAACCATACCATTAATATAGCTGCAGCATGGCTCTACGTAAATAATAATAATAATATGTATAACAGTTGGACATCCCTACAAATAATTAATAAATGATGGAGGCCTATGTTCAGAAGTGGCCTTGCGATTAACTGTATTGAACAATTATTAGATATTTTGTGATCATGCTAATATGAATCCATGAAACCAGAAATAATAAAGTTTTAGAATCAAAATTTTATTCATTTGTTTATCAAGGTACGGGGGCTATGAATCAAAAGCGGTTTGGCTCGGCGACAAATCACAACATAAATCAGTTGCATGCAGCAAGCGCCGCTTGCGGGTATTGCAGCATCACAGAGCTGATTCATGATTTATCCCTGCTTAGCTTAATTAGGGATTTATTTTAGCCAACGTTAATTATCATAGATTTATATGAGAAAACAAAGACGAAAAGTTATTTACTTAATATTTAGGCATCCATGCAGCATGTGATGACGATAATGAACATCTTTATCATGATTTTAGCGCATCACAAGTGTATTGCCGAAAATAGGTCTCCCTCCGAGGAACACCTCAAAGCAAAGTCCTGAGCCATTTGCTTCCATTGACGTTCTGTATGGCCTCATCGTCATTCCATTTAACGGGGCCAACTTACAAGAGTACGTAAGTAAGATACGAGGATACCACTCGAACACTTTTCTTCCGCATTTGTTTAAGGTTCCTTGAAATATCTTGCCATTTAAATATTTGTGAAGTATATTTTTATTATCCATTCAAAGAAAAAATACTTCTGTTAAATCAATTTGCGAAAAATACCGAAAAATTTCGCTTTTCAACTCGCTTGCCAAGCATGGCAAATATGGCAAAATCCCTCTACGACGCTTATTTTTAGCAATGGTCGTTTGATAAGCTGTAACGAAGATAGAAAAAAAATGGTATGAAATATAATTAAATATTATCTACGCGTATTTTACCTGCACAAAATTACGTCATTATTATTATTGTACTTACTATTTTTATATCGGCCAAATTTTCATGACCAATGTCCTACAAAGAAATAATATTAATATATTTTTTTATTGAATTAGGGTAACAAACGAGCACATAGTTCACCTGATGGTAAGTGAATACCACGACCTGTAGACATCCATATCTATTTACAATTAAAAATCAAAATGAAGATTGCATTGCTACCCAAAAATAAAATAGAATGCCTGGTTTCCAGTAAAAATAGTCTTCGGTTTTCTTCTCTCTCCATACGAAATACAGCAGCATTAAGCTGCTATGGAAAGCTGGTGTTTTATGTGGGAGCGTGGATCTTCATAGTCAATCTGACCCATTCTTGCTTCAATATGGTTGTATAAAATATAACTGCAGTTCTACCACGTATACAATATTTATTTTGTCTTGGCATAATAAAAGTAAAATAAAGCATAGCAAGCAGTTCATTTAAGATAGTCTTTTCTTTTTGCTGAAGCACGACCGCAACCATACTTCCTAAGTGCACATTCATGTTTTTAAGTTTTCGATAAAATTTTATTGCTCTTTTAAACAAAGTTTGCTCTCATTCGCTTTACTTATTTGCGAGCTGCGAACACTGATAATTAAGTTCAGAAATTTATTAATTAGTAATCGTTATGATGTGTAAACCAAAAATATAAGCACAGACATGAGCACCATAAATCCACATCATTGATAAATGGAATACGAATACTTTTTTGTATTATTTGTACATATATGGTACAGTATCCTCTCCCATTGATATCCTCATATTTGTCGCAGTAACCACAATTTACAGATAGATTGGCAACCGCAATTTTTTTATTATTATTTTTACTATGTTGTGAATACTAAGATAATTTTACCGCTAAAAAGAACCCCTTTGTCGTATCTCCTCAGTTTCAAGGCACTCTACTTCTTGCCTCAGCCAGTATTGGTATCCTCGGAGTCGACATATCGAGTGACGTGCAGTTTCATGGTCACTTGGAAGAGAAGGCCAAATTGGCCTCTAAAAAGCTTGGCGTGCTCAGCAGAGCGGGACAGTATTTCATGCCGGCACACCGTCTGCAACTTTACAAGGCGCAGGTTCGGCCTGACATGGAATACTGTTCCCATCTCTGGGCAGGGGCTCCCCAGTGCCAGCTCCTTCCACTTGAACGCATCCAGCGCAGAGCGGCTCGAATCGTCGACAACCGAGCCCTTTCCGATCGGTTCGATTCATTGGCACTGCGAAGAGATGTTGCATCCCTTTGCATTTTGTTTCGCATCTACCATGGAGAGTGCTTAAATGTTATAAATTTATTATATGCGGTGACTTCAATATTGATGTGCTCAAAAATGATAAAATATCCAGAGATTTTAAACAGCTATTATCTAAATACAATACAAAATGCCAATTTCATGAACCCACTAGACCTCGCAGTAAAACATGTTTAGATAATATGTTACATAATATTCGTAGTGCAAAAGGAGAAGTCATAGAATTGACAATTTCCGATCACTCTGCTCAAACCCTTAAGATACCTATCAAAAAAACATGTCGGCTAAAATACTGGTATACTTACCACCGAGATTTTTCTCTCGATAATATAAGGAAATTTATGAATTGCATCAAAAGTCTAAGTTTCAGTGAAGCATATGAGACAAGTTGTCCAAATAAGGCTTTCAACTCATTTCATGACCTTTTCACACTTTTTTACAACTTATGTTTTCCAGAAATCAAAATAAAAATCTCTACTTTGAACAAACCGAAATGGATTTCAAAGGGCATTAAATTATGTAGTAAAAAACGTTGTAAGCTCCTGTGGAAATATCGACTATCTCCGTCACCAACAAATAAATTAATATTTACTAACTATAGTAGAAGGTACAAGAGAATAATTAATCTTACTCAAAAGGCACAGAATGACTATTATATAGCTCAGTCAAAAAATCCCAAGCATCGTGGAAGATAATTAATAAGTATAATAGCAGCCTTCCTAAGGAACAGATTAACAGTATATTAAGTAACGATAAAGAGGTAACTGAACCGACAGAAATTGCGAACGCCTTTAACGACTTTTTTACAAACTCATTGGAAACAGTCGATAAGGACAAGCCCGAACCTACTTCTATTCCACATAGTCAACGTAACTCAATTTTTTTGACCCCAATAATACCCTTAGATGTTGTTAAATCTATTAATTTATTAAAAAATACTAATAGTGTAGGTTTTGACAATGTTTCCACTAAGATTATTAAAACAGTAGGGAATATAATAGCTCACATCTTGTGCTACATTATAAATTTATGTTTAGAACAGGGAATATTTCCAGATATATTGAAATTGGCAATTACTATCCCAATATTCAAAAAGGATGACAACAAGCTGTTAAAAAACTATCGTCCTATTTCACTAATTTCAATATTTTCAAAGTTAATAGAACACATTATATATAAAAAAATAAACGATTACTTTGAAACCAATAATCTGTTTTCGAAGCATCAATACGGCTTTCGAAAAGATAAATCCATTAGTATGGCTATATACGAGTTTTTGGAAAGAGTCGTAAAAAACGTTAACAACCGAAAGCCTACACTAGCACTATTTATGGATATGACCAAAGCATTTGACAACATTAATCATAAAACATTACTTAACAAACTAGAAAGGTATGGTATAAGAGGCAACGCCCTTAAGCTAATCGAATGTTACTTAAGTAATAGAAGACAAATTACACATATAACCAAAATTGACTCTAAGACCGGTGAAAATAAAATATACAGATCGAAAGAGTGTCAAGTAAACTATGGAGTACCACAGGGAAGTGTACTGGGCCCTCTCCTTTTTATTATCTATATAAATGATTTTCCTAATGTAATCAACCATCATATTACTATTTTTGCTGACGATAGTACTGTTTTATTTACTTATGATAATGAGAATAATATAAATATTGACATTAATAATACATTGACATCTTTATTCAAATGGCTGACATTAAATAACCTAACAATTAATTTGACAAAAACACATGTAATAAACTTTAAACAAAGAAATAATTATCCTTTAAATTTTGACATTAACTACTCTGGGAATTCAATTAAAGAGGTAGACACTACAAAATTTTTGGGTTTGACTATAGATAGTAAGCTGACATGGAAACCTCATATTAATAATCTAATTAAAAAACTAAACCAATTCTCTTATGCACTTTATAAACTAAGGAAGGTTTCCAGTGTTAAAACTCTTCTAACAGCCTATCACGGATATGTTGCATCAAACTTAAGGTATGGAATAATATTTTGGGCCAACACAACTGAAAAACAAAGTGTCCTCAAAGCGCAAAAAAAGTGTGTGTCGCAAATATAAAATTCTGACTCTACCGTGTATGTATATATATGAGGTTGCAAACTTTGTTCGAAATAACCCAATTTATTTTGAAATGAATACTGCCGGAAGTCGTCGTGAAGGAACATTGAAAGTTAATCACAAATGCAAACCACTTCTTCGAAGAATGTGTGTAAATTGCATGGCACCAAAAATCTATAATAAAATCCCGTTAAATATACGATTAATTAATGATATCAAAAGATTTAAAACTGCGCTCAATGGCTTCCTTGTTGAAAAAGTGTACTATGACATAAGAATATTTTTTGATGACAAAATGTAAAAATATACTTCAATTTTGTTCATATACCTCTAAGGTGAAACATGGCTGTATCTTATAATAATTTTATATGTGACATCCTGTAATACCCATGCTTATGAATTAATAAATGTTTGATTAGATTTGATTTGATTTGCTCTGAGGAATTGTTCGGATTAATCCCAGCCACCAAATTTCACGAACGCACATCGCGGAAGAACTCCCGATACCATCCACACCATCTGGATAATTTGCGGTCCACCACTGTGCGATTTAGAAGATGTTTTCTTCCTCGCACAACTTCCTTGTGGAATCGATTACCATCAGCGATTTTTCCTGACCGATACGACTTAGAGTCCTTCAAGAAAAGAGCGTACTCCTTTTTAAAAGGCCAGCAACGCATCTGCAATTCCCTCCTTGGTGTTGCAGTTGTTCATGGGCGGCGGTAGTCATTTACCATCAGGTGAGCCGCATGCTTGTTTGCCCACTCTCCTATAAAAAAAAACTGCTGTCACTCTGTTGTTTTAGGTTCCCTATTTCTCCACTTACCACCACTTACACTTTACACATCTACGGGATGATATTAGAGGTTACTTGATTCTCTTCCGTCGCCGCTACAAGTCAAATATTATCCTTTGTGCAGTGTGCATATTAATTTATGATTGACATTATAATGAAAAGGAGGTATAGGCAGAAAATAATTTTATTGTTATTAATTAACCTTGGATACAGGCGGCTCAGGACCGCGCCTCTTAAAAAACTCACGAGATGACATGGGGTGATGCGTTCACTTACACAGTTACAACATACAACGTACTACGTAAAATAGCGACTTAACGCTCCTGTGTTTCGTATAGTGAGTGTAGAGAACCGGAGAACCTTTTTACTGGAAACGAGGCATTCCATCTAAGCCCTTACAGGTGACAACGCATCTGAATTTTGATTCGTAATCGAGTATAGATGAAGATGTCTATGGGCCGCAGCAACCACTTGCCATCAGGTGGACTGTGTGCTTGTTTGTCATCCTAATACTATAAAAAAACACTGTTACCACAAGGTAAACTTTAATAATATATGTAATTGCTGTTTCAATTCAACCTATCATCCATTAGGTGTCATAAGAGGCAATAGAGGAAATGTAACAGGAGATGGGCAGCAGCAACTTCCTGAAAACACCTCAAAACAATTAAAACACTGTGATTGTAGAAGCGCATAATCTATGGCAATTATCTTCCCTATGTGGCAATCTCTGGGGGAGGCTCATGTTCACCAGTGGACTTTTGACAAGCTATAATTAATGGAAATGAATGCTATTGGAGTTTGGACGCAATGCTACAACTTGACGGAGCAATTTTGTTAGGCTTTTATTCAAAACACTTCCTGCAGAAAGTACTTCAGAAGCATTTTCACACTTTATTATCTTGAAGACTAAAGTTAAAGATGTAATTACCACAAAGCAAATTTAATTTGTGCTTCACTTTATTATACAAGTGTCAGACTGCTTGACTCATCTAGACGCTAACTTTAACCCGTTTTGCTTCAAGAGTAGTTCACTAATTCAATGAGTTGCGGTCACCGGCGAACTTAGATAACATTTAGAGACAGTTAAAATTTGAATAAAGAATATGTTTTTTACAGTCTTGTGTTTTATTTTATCATCATCGATACAGCTTTACATGTCCACTGCTGAACAGAGGCCTTCTCAATGGAATGCCTCAAATACAGTTCTGAGCCAGCGCATGTATAGACTTTTTGCGTTTCTGGTAGGTCGTTACATCATCTAATGTGGCCTGTCATTCACTTCGCTTACCGATACAAGGCTCGAGAAGCTTTCCTTCCTATCGGTTGTGTACAGGAGAGTTTAGTACAGGCTGACATTTTATTTTAAATAAATTAATTCATATCTCGCTGAGCGACCTTGGGCTTCTTCATACGGCCAGCAGTGAAGGAATACGTCTTAGATACGTTTGTCATCACTGGCAACACGCGCTTGTTGTATCTTATTTTCAAGACTTGAGGTATACCTAACGAACAGATGTGTTGTTATTTCTGTAGTAATAAGTAAAAAAATTACCACTTATTATAAAATAAATTAAATAACATATTTTTTTTAATTCCTTACAATGGACATAATGAACAAACTTAATGCTAAAAATATTCTTACCTGGTAAACCTTAGGGAAGTGATATAACGTCGAAGAACGTTATAGAAAAAAAGCCAATAGAAGAATTAAAACCTACTGCGTAACACACAACTACTTATTTACAAACGAACATAATATAAATATGTGTACTGGCAGAAACACACATACATACGTAAATAAATGTTTTAAACATTAATTTTATATTGATTTGTCAAGCTCATCAGTGCCCTGGTGGTAGCAGCGTTAGCGTCAACTATTTTCATGGAAGAAAATTACTAGTAGGTTTTCCCGTCATGGTTCTTTCAACGATGTCATCCGAAGAGCTTCTGTCTCTATAAATGGTCCCTCGGTTTTAGAGCCTTGTGGAATATTTAGAGACAATGGCAAGTGATCCGATAGTATTACTATGGTCCCTTGGGAGAATGGTAATGCCCTAGTGTGGGATTATACTTGCGTAGACACTTAGGCAGCCCCTAATCTTAGGGTTACCTCGCTCAGAGCAGAAGTGGCATCAGAGATAGCTGAACTAACTAAGTAAGTAAGTGTGGCGTAAACATGAGTCCTTGAGAGATGACTACATATTTATTCTATTTGCTTGTAGAGACTATCGATTCGTGTGGTACACGTGCGATGAAGTTTCGTAAAAGAAATGTATGCGTGACTGGTCGTCACTGCGAAAAACATACATACATAAACACTCACGCCTGTCACCCAGAGGGGTAGGCAGAGACTACGGACTTCCATTTGGCGCGATCCTGACACACCTCTCTTGCCTCTTTTACATTAATATATCTACGCATACACGCTCGTCGTTTAAGGGTACTCCTAATCTGGCCCATTTTTAATGTATCGTCGATTTGGTCGATAAACCTACTTCTATGACGACCCTTCCCGATCCTGCCGTTCACTTCTACAACATAAATTTGCTTTGTCACTCTTTCCTCGTTCATTCTTTCTACATGACCAAACCACCGAAGCATTCCTTTCTTAATCCTTATCACAACGTCATCTTGCAAACCACACATTTCTCTTATCACACCATTTATTACCCTGTCATTCAGATTCAGCCCTAGCATACTCCTTAAGGAACGCATTTCTACAGCATTTATTCTACTCTCATGCTTCTTTTGCCAGACCCAACTTTCACTACCATACATTAAAGTAGGGACTAACACAGCATTATGAATTGCCATACGTGCCTTAGTTGACACATTCTGACTCCTCATAATAGCGTGTAGAGCCCCATTCACTCCATTTCCTGCGTTCACTCGTCGTTCTATATCCTTATCATATCTACCATCCCTGCTAAATTAACACCCCAAATACACAAACTCATCCACATGCTCAATCAACTCCCCTTCTATTCTTATTTCACATAAAGTTTTACTTTCTTCTCTTTCAAAAACCATCACTTTCGTCTTACTTGCGTTCACTTTCATACCCCTTTCTTTCAATGACCAATTCATTAAAGTAACCATAATTTGCAACTCGGCCGCCGACGATGCAAATATGACTTGATCATCGGCGTACAAAAGGCATTTGACGGTTGACTCACCCATTCTAAACCCACATTCTTCAACTTTCAAAGTTTGCAAACAACTGTCCATAAATAGGTTAAACAGCCACGGGGAAGCCACACATCCCTGTCTGACACCTTTATGAATGCCAAACCAGTCCGAGTAGACCCCGCTGATCCTGATACAAGCACTAGAGTCCCTATAAAGAGACCTTAATGCCTGTATCAAGCCAGCGCTCAACCCAAATGAGTTCAGTGTTTGCCATAACACATCCCTGTCCACTCTGTCATAAGCCTTTTCCAAGGCCATGAACGCACAAAAAACTTTGTGGTTTCTGGCCAAAAACTTCTCCGCTATTATACGCATGGAAAAGACTTGATCCGTACACCCCATCCCCTTTCTAAATCCAGCTTGCACATCCCAAATTTTTCCATCAGTTTCTTCCATAACTCTTTCAATTAACACCTTAGCATACAGTTTACCTACAATGCTGAGCAAGCTGATACCACGGTAGTTTTTACAGTCCTGCTGCGATCCCTTTACCTTATATATTGGGACTATAACGGCTTTGCACCAGTCTTCCGGTACCCGCTTCAGTTCCCAACATAAATTAAACAAAGTGTGCAGCAGGCCTGCAACCACACCCTCACCAGCCCTCAGCATTTCGAGTGATACTCTATCATATCCGGCTGCCTTACCTGCTTTCATTCTTCTCATTGCTTTCATTATTTCATCTACACTTATCTCCCTACCTCTCTCCACTTCTTCCGGAATTTCTATTTCACTTATTTCAGACGACTCTTCACTCTTAAACACTCTTTCAAAATATTCCTTCCATCTCTTTAAATTCGAAACTTCATCATTCAGCATGCAGCCATTCTCGTCTCGTATAGCATTCATTCTAGGCTGTTTTGAATTTCCCCTGGCAGTTCTTACGAGCTTCCAGAACATTTTAATATTTTCCTAGAAGTTATCAGATATCCTTCTATCATTTTTATCTATCCTTTCTTGCTTTTTCCTTTCAACAACTTCTTTTACTCTCTTACTTATATGTCTAAAGTCTGCCTTTTTTCTTTCAATCTCATCATAGATACCGCCAGAATTACCAGCTTTAGTTGCTAGTAAATCTAGCCATGCTCTCTTCTTTGCTTCAACTTCCATCCGTACCTCATCATCCCACCACAACGTATTACTTTTCCTTTCATTCGTTCTCTTACTTACACCACATAATTCGGTGGCTGCATCCACCAAAACTTTCTTAATATTATATCATACATTCTTCAATTCTAAATCATTCATACATAATTCATTCAACCCACTTATATTTTCCCTCAGTCTGCATTTATACTTCTCTTTCACACCTTCATCTTGTAACCTCTCTATTCTTATACGCTGTAACGCAGTGGTAGACACCGATGTCCGATGCCGCCAACGTCTGAATAGACCATTAATTCGGCATAAAACCAAGTAATGATCCGTCCCTACGTTGGACCCCCGGTAAACCCTTGTATCTACCACTGCGCTCCTAATTCTTTCATCCACAATTATCAGCGAGGAAACGCAGTCAACGTTCTAGGCACGAAACCACGGGAAGGACTGTATAATAATTTAAGTTTTTAGGTGTAGTTTTTGTATTATAGTGTTGTATATAAATATATTTTAATTAAATAAAACACCTAAGTAATACAAAGTAGCTCACTTTAACAAATTCATATAAACAATTTCCGTGTTAGAAAATAGTTGCACATTGCGATGACTGGGGCTCTAGACGTAATTACGTCAAGACAAACTTCATCCGCATTTAGCTTTATTACACAAGTGCATTTGTGTACTCTCTACTTGGGCTTAGTTTTACCAACTCTTGTTATCAAATTGCTGACTAAGATGGCAGTAGATCAAAGGCTATAGTCTTAACACATGTAAATAAAATTGTAGTGTCTCTGTGAAATATTGAAATAACTGCCTTCTGTTTAGTTCAGGAGGTTATTTGCGCGCTATTAAAACATAAATAACCATTTAAAATGTTGCCTGTCAATCTATATGTCTGTCATGTCTAATCTTTGGAATGGCTGGACCAATTGTAATGAAACTTTACAAACAGATAGAGTGCAATGCAAAAGCAAAGCAAATTCCGGGCTATATTTTATCCGAAAAGTTTATAAAATAATTGGTCTTTGCTAATCTTAAATATAATATAAATAAAAATATAAGATAAACAACTCTACATTAATAGATCCTATCGAGGCGATTCCAGGTCGAGTCGCTAGTGTAAAATATAAAATGAATTAAATTCATATTTGTATTGTTAGTTTGTTTGTTCGTGCTTTGTGTGTTCGTATATCACTCGCCCGATTAAAATGAAACTTGCTGAAATTATGTGCACGCCCGTGAAGTTGAAAATGGATGCATTGCACTGTAATATTTCGATGAATATGTTCCTTGTGATTCACGTCCGGCAGAGAAAGAATATCCATTACCCAATATCACCCCGTGGTTGTCACAACAGGCGACAGAGGGAAAAAAAGAAGGTGCTCAGCAGCGTCTTCTTATACTGTCTAACAGATAATAAATAAAATAACTGCGGTTGCAATCCAAGAAAACTATGGAAATTAAGCCTCCTATGCAAACCAATGGAATATTACAGACTGATAAAAATAAAAAAGTCGCACAATATCAACGGTCTCGGAAAAGAGTTTATTAAACACTGGGAACAATTATTAGCTTGTAATGCCAGTTACTAGACTCCACAGAATCAGTAATTCATTTATGGGGCAATGTATACGTTTTTACAACAAAATCCCGGAACATGTTTAGAGTTTGTCAATAAACAAGTTTAAAAGTTTTATTAAAGAAAAACTGTACAAAAAGGGTTATAATAATATCAAGGAATTATAATAATATCGCCACCATGCTGATTCTATGAAAATTCATTCAAAAATTGTATAAACAATATTATTTTTGAGTAAAATATATTTAAAAAATGTCCCGCTGGGTTTCTTGCTGGATCTTCCCAGGATAGAGGTATTTTCCGAACCAGTGGTAGATAAAAAGTGACTTTCAATAAGTATTATCTAATAATCAATATTGAAGAAAAAATCACTCTATTCTATTCATTCTATTCTAAATGTTTCGCATATTTGACGCTGCTATTCGTTGTCGGTTTGGTACTTTATGCCTGAAATAAATTATTATAGCGCCATTCCTTTCCATTCTCTTCCATAAGTTCAGTACCAAAAGTTTACGGGCTTTTTGAAATCCGCTGGTGAAACACCGCTAACTTCTTAACTTTGAGTGGCTACTGATAATTTTTAGATGGGAAAATCTAATAAAGCTGTCACCGATATAATCTTCGCCGGTAATTCAATATTGTAAGTATTATACGGTATGGATAGTTTAAGATAATATTTGTATGTTGGCACCTTGGTCAACATCCGGCAAGAACCATTACCGTTACAAAATATCATAAGTCAACTGCTGAACACAATTCTCCCACAGACTACCTCATAGGGGGCATAATTCCCATTGTTATTTTATTTTTGAACTGTTAGACAATATAAGACGACGCTGCTGACCATCTCTTTTTTACCCTCTGTCGCCTGTTGTGGCAACCACGGGTTGATATTTTTTGACGGTATTTTTTTAAATTTACTGTACTTATTAAAAAAAATTGAAAACAAATAGCCAACATACGTGCTATTACTGGAACAGGTTAAAAAATAAAGATGCAGCCTGCTCTCATTTCTGTGAGGGTTTTAGGGCAAGGAATAGTCCGCCGGGGCTGCCCCAATGCGTATTGGCGAACTTCCCATGCCTTCGAGTTTGTTTTTTTTATTTCTCAGACATGCAGTATTCTCCACTATATTTTCCTTCACCGCCGAGCACGTGGTTAATCAGCATTTAAAATTGCAATTAACAAATTCATTCGTACCGGACCCGTGTTGCTTGCGTCCGAGTACTGTGAAATATACAGACGCTGTAATATATGTTCTCTTTTAATTGGGATGGTTCTTGGGTAAGTAAAAGGTTAACTAGATCGCTCCAATGAGTGGTACTCCAATTGGTGTTGTATTTTTATTTTTTATTTTATATACTGATGGTCATCAGTCTTCGATAAAGTATCAAAATGCAGATGCGGATTCGCACCTGGCGTTTTTTTTAAATGCTAGTAAAGCTATTAAGCTTTACTAATATTCCCTTAAACCACTTCTGGTAAGCTTAAAATGCTTGTGTTAGAAGTGGATCACGACAGTAGTCACAAGGCGGATTCGAAACCACGACCTTTCGAGTTTGCGGTCCGCGCACTGCCAGTAGGCTACTGATGCTTAATTTGGATTTTTGTTAATTTGGATTAAAATAGAATACCTCGTTTAAAGGGTCTCCGGTTCTCTATACTCACCATACGAAACACAGTAGCTCATTATGCTTATATTTTGAAAAACGTAAGCTATTAAGGCAATAAATGTATTACGTGAATATCTCTTACATTCCTTATATTTTAAACCGTATAGGGCACAACCAATGAATCAAATGCGGTTTTCCCCGACGACAAATAACAACATAAATCACTTGGACATAGCAAACACCGCTTGCTGTGCATTACAGCGTTACATGGCCGTTCGTTCATTATTTATTTTATCCCCTATTTAGCTTAATTAGAGCTTTATTCAACTACCCGTTGCGCATCATCGATTTACACTGGAGATAACGGCAATGCGGTGCAGTAGTGAGTACATATCTCATTACAGTCCATTACGAGTTTACTGCTGGATGCTTCCAAAGATTGCCTCGTGGGGGGAGATAAAATGTATCTGTATTTAGCTTTATCACGCAAGTGCATTTGCGAAGTTCATTCTACTTACGCTTAGCTTAAATTATTTATGTTATTAAATTGCTTTCTACAACGATAGTAGATTAAAAAATAATTTATTAGTTTATTACAGCTTCACAAATACACTACCTTACATAGTTTTTTCTCCTAGTCACTTTCAACATTTGCAAATATATCGGTTTTATTTCATTGCGGATACTTTATTTAAAATATAACAATTTTGTGGTATTTCTGCAGTATAGTCTTAAAATTGTAACAATAGTTGATCCAACAAACGTTACCACAAATATTGAAAATTGGAGGCAATGTCTCCGACTGCTTACTATTAGTGTTAATAATAATTGTAAAAACTAACACTAAAATGTGAGAGTAGAACTCAAAACTGCCACTCGATTGGCGTCTTTCACGTTGGAATCCTCCCCAATGATATCTAATTTTTTTTTGTAATTTTATTATGTCAAGATTTAGTACGGATTTGGTGACAATTCATGACCTAAGAAAAACATAGTAATTTAATACTTTTTGAGAGGATTCTAGCTTAAGTTCAAGCTAACAGCCTCTCTTTGAAAACGCAGTTAATGTCTGTTTTTGAGATGTGGTTTCTATTTTAAGATTTAGTGAGCAACTGTTGACTTTCATTAAACGAGATTGAAACATATTGCTACAAAGAAACCAGAGTTATTCATATATCTTAGAAGGGATTTTGGTTTGAAGATTATCAGTATAACTCCAGAATGCCTATGTCCTTCGTAGCGAAATATGTGCCAAGATTTTGTAACTAGGTAATTGATGACTGGTTAAAACAATCTAAATTTATCAATGAAAACTTATTGGTAACCTTACTTAAACTTCTACATACATTTTAATATCGTTAATATTTAATAGTCACATTTTTTTAAGTCACTAATTGTCACCAATTCCTCACTAAATATTGACATAATGAAATTTATAATTTGAGCCGTTGTTTCGACGAATCTTTTAATATTTGTCGTGATTCTGACGTATCTGTCTGTAGTAGTTTAAATCAAATCAACATGAAGTGATGTTACAGAGCTGCTTCCCTGTGTCACATTTTAAAAAAGAAGTGTTACTATTGGTTATAAATATACATAATCTTTTAAAGAATAAGGGTGACAAACGAGCACACAGGCTACCTGATGATAAGTAGATGCTTTGGGCCCTAGACTTATACAGCCATCCTCGATTAAGAATCAAAATGCTTACAGTGTTCCATTAATGTTTTATAAAATACAAATTTTACCATTTTTAATGGTTTTGAGATTAATTTCATAGCATGGAACACAGTTGATAGCAGGTGTGTTGTGTTGACCGGATCGGGATGACA
Source organism: Parnassius mnemosyne (assembly GCA_963668995.1). NCBI lineage: Eukaryota > Metazoa > Arthropoda > Insecta > Lepidoptera > Papilionidae > Parnassius > Parnassius mnemosyne. The sequence continues at coordinate 2,810,407 of CAVLGL010000057.1, forward strand.
GGAAATTAATTAATGTAATCCTTTGACTAGCGACGGACGAACTGGCTACAAAGTACAGAATGCACGCATAATATGAATACGGTGGGCGATGTCTAGCTTTTCATGTTTTCTGTATTCATTCACTTCATTGATGTGACTATTTACTATTTACCTGACCAAAAGAGGTTTATGTGTCTCGGGTATATGTATGAATTTTGTGCGTTGTATGAACGTTGAAAATTGTGAGTGTCGTAAAAGCAAACAAAGAAAAACAAACCAGGAGATGGGTAATAACAAAAAAAACAAAACGTGTGTGTGTACACGTTTTGTTTTTTTTATACACGTATGAATTTATATATCATTATATATCTTTAGCGTAACAAAAAAAATAACTAAAACATAACTACCTTATATATAGTTATCAGTTCTCATGAAAACTTGACAGTTGACAGACAATTACCAACTGAAGTTGTCGCTATCAGGTTTCGGTGTGCGCGCGCATCGTAACAACTTCATGGTGTCCTTATTAGGTGTCGGTGTGCGCGCGCATCGTAAAAAATTCACTCTCAAATTTTTTTTCAAAAGCGCCAAAGGAAGTATAACTTCGAAAATGTCTTTGCCGACCCGCCTGCCAAGCGTAGCCATTATGGTATATATCACTCCAATAAGGAAATCTATGAGGGAGGCCTATCTTCAGCAGTGGACTTTTGATAGGCTGTAACGGTAATGATGACGGTTACGGTGTGAATTTTTTAAATTTGCCAATTTTTTGTGACCTAGCAAAATGAATGGACATTATATGTTTTATACAGGATTACAAAGTTATTTATGCAGTTGATGTATCTAGAAAACTGGACCGAAATTAAAAAAAATATTTTAGTTTTCCGTGATTTACACACTGAACACTAATTGTATTCTAAATTTGAAGCTTCTACGTCTGCTAGATGTGCCTTATAGTTTTGATGATCGGTCAGTCAGTGAGTGACAAAATTAAGAAATTTTGACTAGTTATAATTCCGAAACTACTGGTTTAAATTAAATGAAATTTGAAATATACTGTGTGTATACAGTTCGTGCTAGATTCACTAAGACTAACTAGATTAATTCAGGCTTCTAGTTTCATCCACAACGAAGTTATAGGGGGGTAAAAAATGGCCTGAACTGCTTCGAGAAAAGGATGGTACGGCCGTGCCGCTTTTTTGTTTCACTTAGATTAATCACTAACGTTTTTTAATACTTAAATTTTATTTTCATTACAAAAATTATTAATAAATAAAATAAAATATATTTTTCGTTCACTAAATTTATTTTTGTCCCAACTACCATTAAAATTGTTACCATTTTAAAATAGTTTGATCCCTTATAGGCAAATTACAGACACTGTTATCATTATATAATGATGTGTTCTCCTATAATTGGGAATACATAGTAATAAGAAGATATAAGGGATGTCTTAGATGTAAGTAAATATTTTTTATTAGGTTAGGTTAGGATTAGGGCGCCAAACGACCACACAGTCTACCTGATGAAAGTGGTCGCTGTAGCTCATAGAGATCTACACCTATCATCGATGACGAATCAAAACGCAGATGCGTTGTCACCCGTGAGGACTAAAATGGAATGCCTCGTTTCCAATAAAACGGGTCTCCGGTTCTCTACACTGACCATACGAAACACAGCTACGAAGCACAACTGCTATTTTATGCTGGTATTCTGTGAAAGCGTGGTCCTTCGGTCGAGCTAACCAATTCGTGCTAGAACCATACCATTAATATAGCTGCAGCATGGCTCTACGTAAATAATAATAATAATAATATGTATAACAGTTGGATATTCCTACAAATAATTAATAAATGATGGAGGCCAATGTTCAGAAGTGGCCTTGCGATTAACTGTATTGAACAATTTTTAGATATATTGTGATCATGCTAATATAAATCCATGAAACCAGAAATATTAAAGTTTTAGAATAAAAATTTTATTCGTTTGTTTATCAAGGTACACGGGCTATGAATCAAAAGCGGTTTGGCTCGGCGACAAATCACAACATAAATCAGTTGCATGCAGCAAGCGCCGCTTGCGGGTATTGCAGCATCACAGAGCTGATTCATGATTTATCCCTGCTTAGCTTAATTAGGGATTTATTTTAGCCAGCGTTTATTATCATAAATTTATATGAGAAAACAAAGACGAAAAGTTATTTACTTAATATTTAAGCATCCATGCAGCATGTGATGACGATAATGAACATCTTTATCATGGTTTTGGCGCATCACAAGTATATTGCCGAAAATAGGTCTCCCTCCAAGGAACACCTCAAAGCAAAGTCCTGAGCCATTTGCTTCCATTGACGTTCTGTATGGCCTCATCGTCATTCCATTTAACGGGGCCAACTTACTAGTATACGTAAGTAACGATGATACCACTCGAATACTTACTTCCGCATTTGTTTAAGGTTCCTTGAAATATCTTGCCATTTAAATATTTGTGAAGTATATTTTTATTATTCATTAAAAGAAAAAATACTTCTGTTAAATCAATTTGCGAAAAATACCGAAAAATTTCGCTTTTCAACTCGCTTGCCGAGCATGGCAAATATGGCAAAATCCCTCTGCGACGCTTATTTTTAGCAATGGTCGTTTGATAGGCTGTAATGAAGATAGAAAAGAAAATGGTATGAAAATATGATTAAATATTATCTACGCGTATTTGACCTGCACAAAATTACGTAAATATTATTATTGTACTTACCATTTTTATATCGCCCAAATTTTCATGACTAATGTCCAACAAGGAAATAATATAAATATATTGTTTTATTGAATTAGGGTAACAAACGAGCACATAGTTCACCTGAAGATTGCATTGCTACCCAAAATTAAAATAGAATGCCTGGTTTCCAGTAAAAATAGTCTTCGGTTTTCTTCTCTCTCCATACGAAATACAGCAGCATTAAGCTGCTATTGTAAGCTGGTGTTTTATGTGGCAGCGTGGACCTTCATAGTCAATCCGACCCATTCGTGCTACAATATGGTTGTATAAAATATAACTGCAGTTCTACCACGTAAACAATATTTATTTTGTCTTGGCACAATAAAAGTAAAATAAAGCATAGCAAGCAGTTCATTTAAGATAGTCTTTTCTTTTTGCTGAAGCACGACCGCAACCATACTTCCTAAGTGCACATTCATGTTTTTAAGATTTCGATAAAATTTTATTGCTCTATTAAACAAAGTTTGCTCTCATTTGCTTTACTTATTTGCGAGCTGCGAAAACTGATAATTAAGTTCAGAAATTTTTTAATTAGTAATCGCTATGATGTGTAAACCAAAAATATAAGCACAGACATGAGCACCATAAAATATCTACATCATTGATAAATTGAATACGAATACTTTTTTGTATTATTTGTACATATATGGTACAGTATCCTCTCCCATTGATATCCTCATATTTGTCGCAGTAACCACAATTCACAGATAGATTGGCAACCGCAATTTTTTCATTATTATTTTTATTACGTTGTGATTACTAAGATATTGCTGTCACTCTCTTGTTTTAGTTTCCCTATTTCTCCACGGAATGATATTAGAGGTTACTTGATTCTTTTCCGTCGCCGCTACAAGTCAAATATTATCCTTTGTGCAGTGTGCATATTAATTTATGATAGACATTAAAATGAAAAGTAGTAAAAAGTAGAAAATAATTTTATTATTATTAATTAACCTTGGATACAGGCGGCTCAGGACCGCGACTCAGAGGCAATTCCCATAGTCGCCTCTTAAAAAACTCACGAGATGACATGGGGTGATGCGTTCACTTACACAGATACAACATACAACATACAACGTACAACGTAAAATAGCGACTTAACTCTTCTGTGTTTCGTATAGTGAGTGTAGAGAAACGGAGACCCTTTTTACTGGAAACGAGGCATTCATTCTTAGCCCTTACGGGTGACAACGCATCTGAATTTTGATTTGTAATTGAGGATAGATGAAGATGTCTATGGGCCGCAGCAACCACTTACCATCAGGTGGACTGTGTGCTCGTTTGTCATCCTAATCCTATAAAAAACACTGTTACCACAAGGTAAACTTTAATAATATATATAATCGCTGTTTCAATCCACTACCTATCATCCATTAGGTATCATAAGAGGCAATAGAGGAAATGTAACAGGAGATGGGCAGCAGCATCTTCCTGAAAACACGTCAAAACAATTAAAACACTGCGATTGTAGAAGCGCATAATCTATAGCAATTATCTCCCCTATGTGGCCATCTCTGGGGGAGGCTCATGTTCACCAGTGGACTTTTGACAAGCTATAATGAATGTATATGAATGCTATTGGAGTTTGAACGCAATGCTATAACTTGACGGAGCAATCTTCTTAGGCTTTTATTCAAAACACTTCCTGCAGAAAGTACTTCAGAAGCATTTTCACACTTTATTATCTTGAAGACTAAAGCTAAAGATGTAACTACCACAAAGCAAACTTAATTTGTGCTTCACTTTATTATACAAGTGTCAGACTGCTTGACTCCTCTAGACGCTAACTTTAACCCGTTTTGCTTCAAGAGTAGTTCACTAATTCAATGAGTTGCGGTCACCGGCGAACTTAGATAACATTTAGAGACAGTTAAAATTTGTATAAAGAATATGTTTTTTACAGTCTTGTCTTTTATTTTATCATCATCGATACAGCTTTACATGTCCACTGCTGAACAGAGGCCTTCTCAATGGAATGCCACAAATACAGTTCTGAGCCAGCGCATGTATAGAATTTTTGCGTTTCTAGTAGGTCGTTACATCATCTAGTGTGGCCTGTCATTCACTTCGCTTACCGATACAAGGCTCGAGAAGCTTTCCTTCCTATCGGTTGTGTACAGGAGAGCTTAGTACAGGCTGACGTTTTATTTTAAATAAATTAATTAATATCTCGCTGAGCGACCTTGGGCTTCTTGTATAGATAACATTTATAGATAACATTTTTACAAATGTGAAGCCGTTGCATAAATGTATAATTCAAAAATTAAGTTCTGATCACTGTGGACAAGTAGTTTCGTTACCTTATGTTCACAAAAAGCAAGTAGATGAGAAATTTGTGTCTGTTCCAGTAAATGCACGTCGCTTGGAGAAATTTAGAAGTAACATAGTGAAAAAACTTCCATCACTTTCATACCAAAATGATCCTAATTTTTTGTATGGAACATTATTTAAGCTTATTTGCAATGAATTTAATAATATTTTTACTTCTAAAACATTCTCCTTGAACAGTCGGAAGTCATTCAATGAATGGGCGACAGTAGGAGTCCATAAGAGCAGGCATAGGTTATATGATCTTTACCAGGAAAGGTCATATAATCATAGCGTCGAATTTAGGGAATATGTAAAAAAATATTCAAAAATATTTAAAAGAGTGTGCTCCATAGCCAAGTCTTTGCATTTGAGCAACAAAATTAAGACGGCTTCCAATAAAATTAAAATGACATGGAGTATAATTAATAGCGAAACTGGTAAGATCAACTCTTGCAATTCAAATTACCAGTTAAGTGTTAACAACAAATTAACTGTATCAGATCAGGACGTAGCAACGGTTTTTGAGAAATATTTTACTGATATTCCGATCTTGACCACTAAGTCACTGAATTCTTTTCCTGCCGTCGCCGAATCATTACTTAAACAAAATATAAATGTGTGTACAAAGAATTTTACATTTCATAAAGTGTCATCAAAAGATATTGTAAAATATTTTAAAACTATTGATGTTAAGAAAACTGCGGATCTGTGGGGGATTTCCGTTAAAGTTATTGCGTCTATAATAGATACAATCGCGCCTCATTTAGCTATTATTTTTAATACTAGTATCGAATCTGGTGTGTTTCCTGATTTAATGAAGCATAGTAAAGTAATACCTTTATTTAAATCTGGTAGTACATTAGACCCCGCCAATTTTAGACCTATTTCTGTACTACCAACACTTAGTAAGATTTTTGAAAAAATTGTTCTTGATCAAATGTTAAATTTTTTTAATATAAATAATTTACTTCATAAAAATCAATTTGGTTTCACAAGGGGTCGCTCGACAACTGATGCCGGTGTTGAGCTGATTAAATATATCTTTAATGCATGGGAGAATTCACAGGATGCTTTGGGTATATTTTGTGACCTATCCAAGGCCTTCGATTGTGTTCACCATGAAACATTAATCAGGAAACTTCAACACTACGGTGTAAGAAGTGATGCCCTTAAATTAATTATTTCATATTTAAGTAAGAGAACGCAAAAAGTTGTCATTAACAATATGAGCTCTTCCGGATCGACGGTACAAATGGGCGTGCCTCAAGGCTCAATTCTCGGCCCCTTTCTGTTTCTTGTATACATTAATGACTTACCTTACATAGTAGGAGATAATCATGATATAGTATTATTTGCAGATGACACTTCTTTAATTTTCAAATTAAGTCGACAATTGCTAAAATATGACGAAGTAAATAATGCTATATCTAAATTAGTAAATTGGTTCAATGTTAATAATTTGCATTTAAATGGCACTAAAACAAAATGTATGAAATTCGTGACTCCAAATGTCAAACAATTAAATACTAATGTAATTTTAAATGGGGAGAAACTGAGTCTTGTAGATACCACCATTTTTCTTGGAATCACACTAGACGCGAAGCTTCAATGGAGCCCCCATATATCAAAACTAGCAAGCAGACTTAGTTCTGCAGCATATGCTGTAAAAAAGATTAGAAGTCTAACCAGTGTTGAAACAGCTAGACTAGTTTACTTCAGCTACTTCCATAGCATAATGTCGTATGGTATTTTGCTATGGGGACACGCAGCTGACACTGAAATTATATTTGTTTTGCAGAAGAGGGCCATAAGAGCAATTTATGATTTAAAGCCTAAAGAGTCGCTGCGACAAAATTTAAGGAAATTAATATATTAACTTTGGCCTCTCAATACATTTATGAAAATGTAATGTACGTACACAAAAATAAAAGTAGTTTTACAAAAATAAGTGATATTCATTCTGTAAATACTAGGAACAGACACAAGCTAGTAGTACCAGTTACTCGACTCCATCGAGTCAGTAATTCATTCTTGGGGCGATGCATACGCTTTTACAACAAAATTCCAGAAAATATACAAAGTTTGACCTGTTCAAAGTTCAAAAACTTTATTAAACTAAGTTTGTATAAAAAGGGTTATTATAATATTAAGGAATTTATGGATGATAATAACCCCTGGAAATGAGGTGATCGCTACCAAGCTATTTCTAATTTGTTGTGTTGTTAATTTGTGTAACATCATGATTGTAAGCTGTTATATAAAAAAAAAAAGTCCCGCTGGGTTTCTTGCTGGTTCTTCCCAGGACAGAGTTTTTTTCCGAACCAGTGGTAATCAAACAAAAGAGTGACTTTCAATAAGTATTATTTATAATCTATATTGAATAAAAAAGTTTCTGTTTCTGTTTCTTCATACGGCCAGCAGTGAAGGAATACGTCTTAGACACGTTTTTCATCACTGGCAACACGCGCTTGTTCTATCTTATTCTCAAGACTTGAGGTATACCTAACGAGCAGACGTGTTGTTATTTCTGTAGTAATAAGTAAAAAAATTACTACGAATTATAAAATAAATTAAATAACATATTTTTTTCTAATTCCTTACAATTGACATAATGACCAAACTTAATGCTAAAAATATTCTCAGCTGGTCAACCTTAGGGAAGTGGTATAACGTCGAAAAACGTTACAGAAAAAAAGCCAATAGAAGAATTAAAAGCTACTGCGTAACACACTACTACTTATTTACAAACAAACATAATATAAATATGTGTATTGACAGACACACACATACATACGTAAATAAATGTTTTAAACATTAATTTTATATTGATTTGTCAAGCTCATCAGTGCCCCGGTGGTAGCAGCGTTGGCGTCAACTATTTCCATGGAAGAAAATTACTAGTAGGTTTTCCCGTCATGGTTCTTTCAACGATGTCATCCGAAGAGCTTCTGTCTCTATAAATGGTCCCTCGGTTTTAGTGCCTTGTGGAATATTTAGAGACAATGGCAAGTGATCCGCTGGTATGACTATTGTCCCTTGGGAGAATGGTAATGCCCTAGTGTGGGATTCTACTTGCGTAGACACTTAGGCCGCCCCTAAACTTAGGGTTACTTCGCTCAGAGCAGAAGTGGCATCAGAGATAGCTGAACTAACTAAGTAAGTAAGTGTGGCGTAAACATTAGTCTCTGAGAGATGACTACATATTTATTCCATTTGCTTGTAGAGACTATCGATTTATGTGGTACACGTGCGATGAAGTTTCGTAAAAGAAATGTATGCGTGACTGCGATCATCACTGCGAAAAATCAGCGAAGAAACGCAGTCAACGTTCTTGGCACGAAACCACGGGGAGGACTGTATAATAATTTAAGTTTTTAGTTGTAGTTTTTGTATTATAGTATTGTATATAAATATATTTTAATTAAATAAAACACTTGAGTAATACAAAGTAGCTCACTTTAACAAATTCATATAAACAATTTCCGTTTTAGAAAACAGTTGCAAATTGCGATGACTGGGGCTCTAGACAAGTCAAGACAAACTTCATTCGCATTTAGCTTTATTACACAAGTGCATTTGTGTACTCTCTACTTGGCGCTTAGTTTTACCAACTCTTGTTATCAAATTGCTGACCAAGACGGCAGTAGATCATAGGCTATAGTCTTAACACATGTAAATAAAATTGAAGTGTCTCTGTGAAATATTGAAATAACTGCCTTCTGTTAAGTTCAGGAGGTTATTTGCGCGCTATTAAAACATAAATAACCATTTAAAATGTTGTCTGTCAATCTATATGTCTGTCATGTCTAATCTTTGGAATGGCTGAACCAATTGTAATGAAACTTTACAAACAGATAGAGTGCAATGCAAAAGCAAAGCAAATTCTGGGCTATATTTTATTCTAAAAATTGATAAAATAAATAGTTTTTGATAATCTTAAATATAATATAAATAACTCTACGTTAGTAGATCCTATCGCGGCGATTCCAGGTCGAGTCGCTAGTGTAAAATATAAAATGATTTAAATTCATATTTGTATCGTTAGTTTGTTCGTTCGTGCTTTGTGTGTTCGTATATCACTCGCCCGATTAAAATGAAACTTGCTGAAATGCTGTGCACGCCCGTTAAAGTGAAAATGGATGCATTGCACTGTAATATTTCGATGAATATGATCCTTGTGATTCACGTTCGGCAGAGAAAGAATATCCATTACCAAATATCATCCCGTGGTTGTCACAACAGGCGACAGAGGGAAAAAAAGAAGATGGTTAGCAGCGTCTTTTTATACTGTCTAACAGATAAAAAATAAAATAACTGCGTTTACAATCCAAGACAACCATGGAAATTAAGCCTCCTATGAGATTGTCTGTGGGGGAATCGTATTCAGCAGTTGACTTGTGATATTCTGTAATGGTAATGGTTCTTGCCCAATGTTGTGTAAAATAACTTAATTTATTCCAGGCGTAAAGTACCAAACGACAACGAAGAGCAGCGTCAAAGATGCTATACCTTTAGAATAAATAGATAGAATAGAATGATTTTTTATTCAATATTGATTATTACATAATACTTATTGAAAGTCATTTTTATTTACCACTGGTTCGGAAAATATATCTGTCCTGGGAAGAACCAGCAAGAAACCTAGCTGGACCTTTTTTTTAAATATATTTCACTTAACAATTATTTTGTTTATACAATTTTTGAATGAATTTTCATAGAACCAGCATGGTGGCGATCACCTTATTCCCATGGTTTAATTTCATTTATGTATTCCTTGATATTATTAGAACCCTTTTTGTACAGTTTTTCTTTAATAAAACTTTTAAACTTGTTTATTGACGAACTTTGAACATGTTCTGGGATTTTGTTGTAAAAGCGTATACATTGCCCCATAAATGAATTACTTATTCTGTGGAGTCTAGTAACTGGTATTACAAGCTAATATTTGTTCCCAGTGTTTAAAGTATTTTATTTTGGAATCTGCAATTATCAATCTTCGTAGGTACCAAGCGTAAGTTACAAATACTTCCTACGACGAGAGAGGCCCATTCAAACCAATGGAATATTACAGACTGATAAAAATAAAAAGAAGTCCACACAATATCAAATGCGATATGCGATAAAGGTGACAAATGAGCACACAGGTCTCCTAATGTAAAGTAAATGTAATAGCACATAGACATCTACTATAATTACGATTATTGCTATTTGACGTTGGTATTCTATGCGAGTGTGATGCTTCCGCGGTTGAGATGACCGATTTGCGCCGAAGACTAAGTACGCTAAAACGTGATCCCACCAGGTGGCTTTTTTGAAACGAAACCACGGGGATGACTGTATAATAATTTAAGTTTTAGTTGTAGTTTTTGTATTATAGTGTTGTATATAAATATATTTTAATTAAATAAAACACTTGAGTAATACAAAGTAGCTCACTTTAACAAATTCATATAAACAATTTTCGTGTTAGAAAACAGTTGCACATTGCTATGACTGGGGCTCTAGACGTAATAACGTCAAGACAAACTTCATCCGCATTTAGCTTTATTACACAAGTGCATTTGTGTACTCTCTACTTGGCGCTTAGTTTTACCAACTCTTGTTATCAAATTGCTGACTAAGATGGCAGTAGATTAAAGGCTATAGTCTTAACACATGTAAATAAAATTGAAGTGTCTCTGTGAAATATTGAAATAACTGCCTTCTATTAAGTTCAGGAGGTTATTTGCGCGCTATTAAAACATAAATAACCATTTAAATGTTGTCTGTCAATCTATATGTCTGTCATGACTAATGTTTGGAATGGATGAACCAATTGTAATGAAACTTTACAAACAGATAGAGTGCAATGCAAAAGCAAAAAATAATCCAGGCTATATTTTATTCGAGAAAATTTATAAAATAAATTGTCTTTGATAAAATTAAATATAAATAACTCTACATTAATAGATCCTATCGAGGCGATTCCAGGTCGAGTCGCTAGTGTAAAATATAAAATGAATTAAATTCATATTTGTATCGTTAGTTTGTTTGTTCGTGCTTTGTGTCTTCGTATATCACTCGCCCGATTAAAATGAAACTTGCTGAAATGCTGTACACGCCCGTGAAGGTGAAAATAGATGCATTGCACTGTAATATTTCGATGAATATGATCCTTGTGATTCACGTTCGGCAGAGAAAGAATATCCATTACTCAATATCATCCCGTGGTTGTCACAACAGGCGACAGAGGGAAAAAAGAAGATGGTCAACAGCGTCTTCTTATACTGTCTAACAGATAAAAAATAAAATAACTGCGGTTGCCAATCCAAGACAACTATGGAAATTAAGCCTCCTATGAGATAGTCTGTGGGGGAATCGTATTCAGCAGTTGACTTATGATATTCTGTAACGGTAATGGTTCTTGCCCGAAGTTGTGTAAAATAACTTAATTTATTCCAGGCGTAAAGTACCAAACCGACAACGAAGAGCAGCGTCAAAGATGCGAAACCTTTAGAATAAATAGATAGAATAGAATGATTTTTTATTCAATATTGATTATTATATAATACTTATTGAATGTCATTTTTTATTTACCACTGGTTCGGAAAATACATCTGCCCTGGGAAGAACCAGTAAGAAACCCAGCGGGACCTTTTTTTTAAATATATTTCACTTAAAAATTATTTTGTTTATACAATTTTTGAATGAATTTTCATAGAACCAGCATGGTGGCGATCACCTTATTCCCATGGATTAATTTCAGTCATGTATTCCTTGATATTATTAGAACCCTTTTTGTACAGTTTTTCTTTAATAAAACTTTTGAACTTGTTGATTGATGAACTTTGAACATGTTTTGGGATTTTGTTATACATTGCCCCATAAATGAATTACTGATTCTGTGGAGTATAGTAACTGGCATTACAATCTAATATTTGTTCCCAGTGTTTAAAGTATTTTATTTTGGAATCTGCAATTATCAATCTTCGTATGTACCAAGCGTAAGTTACAAATACTTCCTACGGCGAGAGGGGCCCATGTAAACCAATGGACTATTACAGACTGATGAAAATAAAAAGAAGTCGCACAATATCAAATGCGATATGCGATAAAGGTGACAAATGAGCACACAGGTCTCCTAATGTAAAGTAAATGTAATAGCACATAGACATCTACTATAATTATGATTATTGCTATTTGACGTTGGTATTCTATGCGAGTGTGATGCTTCCGCGGTTGAGATGACCGATTTGCGCCGAAGACTAAGTACGCTAAAACGTGATTCCACCAGGTGACTTATTTGCCCTTAAACAACTTACTTACAACTATTACAAGTAATAACAATCCAAACAAAAGTGAGTAACGTATCTAGCCCAAGAAATAAATTATTACTACCGGAGCTTTATCTATTTTACAACTTACGTACGCCATAATTTATAGTTGGAATCACCTATCTAATGTAACGAACAACCGGCGCTGCAGCAATTAATCACAAAGCTAATCTTCCGCGAAGCAGGTGGAACCGTGGAAAATGTATGAATTGCTATGTGGCAAGAGTTACCGTTTGTGAGCATTTCTAGAAATGATATTAAGGACCATAGGCATATTCAAGATTAATATGCTTTTAAAGGGCAATAATATATCGAAACTTTTACCGTGTAGTGAAGATGTAAGGACACTTACTTCTCATGCTGTCTCGTGTCCTAGACCTCCTGTTCAGTAGACTTTTACAGGCTTTAAGGAACAGGTGAGTAGATGGATTTGCGAGAATTCGATGCTATTCTTAAGTTATTATGTGGCAATTATTTTATTGTGTTCAGTTTTTTGTAGTTAAATCCGACTCTTTATTGAGTTTTATTTTTACCATTAGCAATTTCGTTACATACTTGAAATACACTCAGAGAAAAAAATCTTTTCGACGTACAAATTGATAACAAATTGGTTTCCATAAGTATTGACTGTAACTGTTTCACACAAATTTGAAGCGAAGTCTAAAAATATGTAAACTCCACAAATCTCAAAGGAAGAAATTTCTTTTGGTAATCTAAGCAAAGGTTGGCCTACATGTGAAGGAACACACGTAATCAAGACACGTCTTTATTATACAAGGACATTTATATAAAGATAATGAGAATTTGTAAAGATTAATGAAGATACAGAGGGTATAAGTAACATGAGCTTAAATGGATACCAACATTGTCCTTTCAACATGTTCCATTAAACATTGGTTACTTAAGTCTGACCCTTATAAACTAAGCATTTTAACATGTCTATTTTATATAATACTAGCTGATCCCCGCGACTTCGCCCACGTGTAATTTATTACGATTGGACTTCATGGGTTTTAATTCTTTTGCGCGATACCCTAATTATTTTTCTAATATCAAAGTAGCCTGAGTTACTCCTTATAAAATCAGCTATCTACCAGTGGAAGTCTGGAAAAATCGGTTCAGTCGTTTCGGAGACTAGCCGGAACAAACGGACAGATAGACAAACAGAAAGACAAACAGACAAAAATTTAAATAATTGTATTTTTGTTATAAGTACCGTATATAATCTCATATGCATATAGTAAAAAGCTGTTATTTTGATATTACAAACAGACATTTTAGAGCCACGTGGCGGCTTTTGCTGTCGCACGGATGGGTCGGCTCGAACCGGGGTGGTACCACGACCTCACAGAATACCAGCGTGAAGTAGAGGTTTACCTCTGCGTTTCGCTTGGTGAGTGCAGGTGGCCGGAGGCCCTTTTTACTGGAAATGAGGCATTCCATCTTAGTCCTCACGGGTGACGACGCATCTGCATTTTGATTTGTAATAGAGGATAGATGTAGATGTCTATGGGCCGCAGCAACCACTTACCATCAGGTGGACTGTGTGCTCGTTTGTCACCCTTATCCTATAAAAAAAATTTCAATTTTATTTATTTGTATAGACTAGCACGACGGCACACGTTGTCCTACCCTGAAAATAAAAAAGGACCATATTAACCCGATAACCATGTCATCTACCAGGTCTGATTGTAAATCTCAAAGAACCAGGGACCCACTCTAACATACACACAAAAAACTTCATTAAAATGGTCCAGTTGTTTACAAGGAGTTCAGTGAACACACGTACAGAAGAATTATGTATGTAAATTGATTGTTATATGGGAGGTTTTATCGCTTATCTCGTGTTTGGATTTATAATTGATTTACTTTTTTTTTACTATTATAAACCAGTGCTTGACTACTATCCCATCTGACGGTAATAAATGATACAGCCGAAAATGATAAAGCGTACTAACTTAGAAACGTGGTAGAGCCATGCTGCAGCTATATTACGGTTGTAGCACGAATGGGTCGGCTCGAACGGGGAAGAGCCACGCTCTCACAGAATACCAGCGTAAAGAAGCAGCTTAACGCTGCTGTGTTTCGTATGGTGAGTGTAGAATACCGGAGACCCTTTGTACTGGAAACGAGGCACTCCATTTTAGTCCTCACGGGTGATAACGTATCTGCATTTTGACTCGTAATCTAGGATAAATTTAGATGTCTATGGGCCACTGCAACCACTTACCATCAGGTGGACTATGTGCTCGTTTGTCACCCTTATTCTATATAAAAAAGCAATTTTTTACGAATTTTCAACCAACTTTATAAAAAAGAAGTAGGTTCTCAATTCGAATGTATTTTTTTATGTGTGTTACCTCAGAACTTTTTCCTAGGTAAACCGATTTTAATAATTGTTTTTTATTTGAAAGCTGATGCTTTTCATGCTCCATATAAATTTGATCAAGATCTGACCAGAATCTTTTATAATGAATATTTATTTGTGCGTATATAACTTATAAATTCTCGATGAATCGAATACTTTACAGCACGCAAGCTTACGGATGGACTGCGGTGTTTGATTTCCCATTATCACAGTTAACCACGGCTATCTTCAGTTTAAAATTATTAATGTTTGGTCCAGAATGAGTTAACAGTATCTTGAAGTTTGCAGTTGTATACTTGGCTTAGGATTTAATTTTATTACTTATAGGATCCCGAGCAGATGTTAGCACCCAGTCATCTTCTCTTGAAATTAGGATGTCTTTTGATTTTAATAGCCTCGCAAACCATACTAGGAATGAATCGGTGTACTTCAGCAAGGATTTATGGCCTATCAAATTTGATGTAGTGACGGAGCAATCCTGTACGTCGTCACTTGAAGAAGTTGATTAGTTTCCCCTTACATAAGTAAAGCGACGGCATATGTACGTCCCATCTCTGGGCATAGACGCGTTTAAAATGTAAGAAAATTATGGAAAATTTCTTCCGTCACGTGGCTCCATCACGTATTGGCGAATTTTCTATTTTCTCGATATAATTTATTTGTCACATGTGCAGGTTTTCTCACGTTCTGTCCTGGACTCTGTCTGGATAGATGCAGCAGCAGTGCATGCACTAACGTTCATCACAAGCATACTATATTCCGGTCTAGGTGTATAGAGAAATGAATTATGATTACAGGCTCTTAGGCATTCCATCTCAGTCCCAAGAGATAATAAATAACATAGCTTTTTTGTTTGAACTTAGTTGAAGGTGTCCACGGGCTGTAGTGTAGTAACATAAGAGTTTATACGTCATTTTATTTTTATAAAAAAAAGAACATTGCGTTCGAATTTATAGCGGATACAGTCCACCTGAAGGTAAGATGTCCGAGGGTAAGTTCGAAGTACCTAGAATAAAAAAATATTTTGGAGATAGAACATTAAAGAAATAAATACCGTATATTCTGAATAGTCTGCCCAAAGACATTCGACTCGAGACTTAGAAAAATGTATTTAAAAAGATGGTTTATAGACACTTTATATCATTATGTAATTAAGGAAAATAACATTTGTACTATAGCTATCCTTTAAGTATTATTGTGAGACTCTGGATTCCATAGACAAACTGTGTAAACAGTTTTGTGGGAATATGTTTTACTGTATGGTTGTGTCGATTTGTTTAGTAAAATAAAGAAAAAAAAGTGATTAATGCAGCTTATGGAAACCTGCGAACAACTGAAACAAAGAAGGCTATAGTTGCGTTTTCCCCACTGAAGTCTAAGATGGAAAGCCAGAATTCCGTCTGTAATAATACTGGATCTTTATACTCTTCAAAAGGCGTGCATTCTACTGACTGTTACTTGGCGGTAGTAAAAGGTAAGAAAATTGTTCCTCGTCGACCAACTCTTAAGCAGAAAAAGAGTCTTATGACATACCACCCTCTCATTCGTTTCTGCGAAAAGCGGTACGATGCTTCGCTTGTAAAGCGAGGTATTTCTTCTTAGTCCTCAGATAAATAACGCACTTTTAGTTTTGTTAAATCCAATATGCTATAGTGATGATTATAAAAAACCTTTTATTAGTTTTATAAATATCATTACGTTGTGTCTGTTGTTTAATTACTCTACCTAATTCGGACACGTCAGGCACGTTATGATTGCTCCCCAGATTAACCTGCTTTGTGAATTTTAACGATAATACGCCAGGTATATTGAGATCACTAAGGCTCTGTTAGTCGCTTAATTAAATAAAGGTTTGTTAATGTACCAGCTGCCCCGACATATTAAATTGTCCTACCTTTTCTAGTAGATCGCGCAGTAAGTTTCACTTTGAATTCACTCTGGACTTTTTACAATGCAAGTATAAACTTTATTCACAACTATATCACAGGTCCATCTGTCAGTACAGTTTTTGAGTTTTACTTTTAAAGCACTAAACAAATATATTATGTTAATAAGAGTCATTTTAATTCACAAGTAAATAATTTTTTTAATAACTTGGCTGCTGCGCCATCTTTCGGATCCTAGTATAGCTAAAAACCATCATCACCTACAGCATACACACACGCACGCACACTGCACGTACGTATACTTGGCATATACTTTGGCGGTCACAGTCTAAGGCTGAGATCTATAAACCGTACTTTGACTTTGCTCAGACTTTACTTTCGAGCTAAGACAATGTCGGTTTATAGAGCTAACTTCGAGGTCGTGCTGAGTGCACGCTTAGCAAAACCTAAGTCAACGATATACTTACGTAAAACTCAGGATATTGTTATAAACCACCGTATAAATTTTAAACTGTTGTTTTTATGTTACCCTTATTAATTATAACAATAAATTTTTAAGTTTTATGCAGTCTTCTAATTTTAAATAGTATTAATTCATTTTGTAGTAACGTAATTTCAATCTTAATTCGAATTTCTTAAAATCTAATTTTTTTTGTTTTTTGATGTTGCACTCATCTCATCCGTTCCCGTTCTAATACTCCCGTTTTCTATTTCGTGTCATAATAACTTATTTTTGAAATACAGTTTGAACTGTTTTCGATTTTAAATATAATATAATATATATATATATATATAATATTTAATTATATATATATATATATATATATATATATATATATATATATATATATATAACCATTTTAAACAAAATTTATAAAAAATATTTGGGCTTTGGCTTGGTTCTAGGAAAAGGCCCACAATATTTATATAAAAATACACGATACAAGGCTTCGCTCTCCCATATTTTAACAAAATGTGGGGGAGGCACACGGCTTCATGTTTACGTGTACGGTGAGCGCCAAACCACACAGCGAAAGGTCCCCTCGAGAGATTGGAGACTGTACCGTAGTTCACAGCAATATAACTGGCAAACCAGGAAGGGAGGGCTTGGCTCCTTAGTAAGGCATCACTACCAATTATATGGTCAGTACGGTTTCTAGCCGCAGAGCGTATCATGATTCTACTGCTTACTCAAGGTTATGGGGTCTCATGTTGAGCTGCTTTTGCAGTGATCATACAAATTGCTTCTATCATATATCCATAGTTGCTAATTAGATAACTTAAAATTAAAAAAAAAAAACCTCCGAAACAAAAATATCTGATGATCTTCAAACAGCTAGATTTTCTTGAAATACAACTAAGAACACTCTTGACTTGATCACCTTTCAAAAAAAAAAAACAAAATCTAAATATGTTTATCAGTTTGGGAGTTACGATGAGACAGACACACAGACACACAGATATACAGATACACACATAAACAGATACACGCGTTAAACATACATATGTTGTATAACACCCCTCTGTGTGCGTCGGAAAAAAGCAAGAACTTAATTAATAGTCACAACAAAAAGTAATCACACGTAACTTAACAGTCATTAATTTAAAGAAAATGAGAATATATAATTATAATTTTACATGAAGTTCTAAGAGTTTCAGAAGTGAGTAGCAAAGTCGGCATGGGTCGCCCTAGACGAAAGCTTATCAACGAAACTGGCAATATATTGATGATGGGCCGAGTTAAGAGTATCCTTACTTGACGAGCGTATATGATTAGATATATGGAGAAGTATACCAGGATTGTGCTAACTCTGCCTATCCTCCTGGGATAAGATTGGAAATAGACATGAGGGTTTGTTTTTATATTTGCTCAACGACATAATTTTAATTTTATTTTAATCACTGTAACTTTGTTACTTCGTTCTGCATGCTTTTGTAGTTTTTAGATTTGAACCGACGACTTTAATAGATGCAATAAAATCTACACTAAAAGCTTGAAAGCTCGGCCGGTCCGCTTTTATTTTATGTCGAGAAGAACGTATAAATGTCTTTGAGGTTTCTTTAAATCAAAAAGTTACTTAAAAGCTTTTGGTATGTATTAAGTTTCTTATATAAAGGACTGATGTTGACCTTGCGTATAATACAGAAAATCCAATAAGCATAAAAATGTTGTATTGGTAGTTTTGAGAGTATACAGTACCTTGTATAAAAATTTAGGCGATGGCTTCTGTTGACGGCACAATCCGAAGATTTTTGCGATGTAGATTTTTATAGCCTAAGAATTTTAAAAAAATGCAGTCTACTAGATGATAAGTGGATGCTGTAGCCCATGACATCTATATCAATCAAAATTCAGATGTATTGTCACCCCAAAGGACTAAGATGAAATGCCTTATTTCCAGTAAAAGGAGTCTCCAATTACAAAACACAGCAGCGGTAAGCTGCTATTTTACGCTGATATTCTGTGAGAGCGTGGTCATTTTCTGGTCGAGGACCAAGGACCTATTCGTGCTATAAATGCAATATAGCTGCAGTGTGGCCCTACCACGTACAAAGATCAGGTTTTTTGCAAAACCAATGTAAACAGACAATAGATTGGTGTGTTCGTATATAATTTCATATTAAGTATTAAAATATTTAATAGATATTAAATAATTTAATAGATCATTGTTCTTTGGTAAAGTATATGTAAGAAACAGTTCAAAATTAATTTTTAATGCTGAATGTTTCTTCAACATTTGTTTAATTAGTTGAAGAGATGTGTGCGAAACGTCAGATAAGAAAATTTCAGGTGGAGTATTTAATTTTTCAGGACTAATTTTGTAAGTGACGATTCTTTTTTTTCTTTCTTTATTTGGGATAACAAACAATCGTACAATATAATCACATTGTTAAACACAATACTATATTTAAGCTTAATAGTCATACAATCAACACCGTTAGCCACATATTACTATTGGGTCAGTGTGCTAAACTATTAAAATTAAATTTTTAATGTTCTATTAAAACGACCCGTTCACCAGTAGATACAGAAAAAAACAAACTGATATATATATGAATGTACATGCGCACGCATACACACATTCATAGTTAATACATAAATGTAAATAATTAAATTAAACATAAATAAACAATTACATTAAATTGCATCTGATCCAGATAGAACCTCATACACAGCTTTTTTTAAATTTGGAAGAAGTTAATCCAAAAATATCTATTTCATTAAATTTCTTGTTGTATAGTTCCATTATACGATTTAAAGGTGCACGCGCACCGGTATTTGTTCTAATTTGTTTAAGAAAGAAAATTTGATGTGAATGAAGCTCACGAACACACATTTTCTTAATAAAAGTTCAGAAGATTCATTGGAATTACTTTTAAAGCATTTGAACATTGTAGATTTTAAGAACTTTCGTTGAACATGCTCGAACTCTAAACTATATTTATTATGCATTGGACTGCATATAACTGATGCATATTCGACCTGAGATCTTATTAGAGTTTTATATAAGGTTAAAAATGTGGTGGGATGTTGGAAGGAAGAACATGTCCGCATGACTAAACCATAAAGCTGAAAGGCTTTATTGGTTATGTGCGTTACGTGTTCATCAAAGTGTAGTTTAGAGTTTAAGTACAATCCTAGATCCCTTATTAAAGATACCGATTCCAACGAAGCACAGTTTAGTTTATAAGTATATTTAATAATGTTAATTTTTTTTTGTGAATGTGATATGTTTGCATTTTAATGTGCTTAAGTGAAGTTTATTTTTTTACAGCAGTTTGCCAAGCGATTTAAGTCTTGTTGTATTTTGTCACAGTCTTCGATAGTATTGACACTGCGATAAATTTTAAGTTCGTCTGCGTAAAGGAGAAAGTTCGTAAAACGGAAACAATCACCGATATTGTTCACAAATAATATAAAATAATAAATTCTGTTCTTGAAAGCACATGCTATTATACTTACATTAACAAACTCGGTTTGTAGTAATAATGTCCTCCAGACCGGATTCCGGTCACGGCGGCCAGCCTCAACGGAGACTAGATTATAGTGCCCAAGTGTATGCGCAAGCACAGGTGCACTCTCTATTCCCTCGCTCTCATAGTCCGATGGGACGTAACCCGACACGACCGGACAGAGATCAGGCGCAGGACCAACGGCTTTACGTGCTTTCCGAGGCACGGGGGTGAGACACCGCCAGCTTCCTGACTCCGGGCTCCGGACTAATATTTTTGGCCCGACCGGGGATTCGAACCTGGAACCTCATGATCAGCAGTCGCACTACTACAACCACCAAACCAACGAGGTAGTCACAAGTACTTGTAGTAAGCAGAAAGTCTTGTGAATACTTTTTTGATAACTTTTGGTGAGAAGAATAATGTTTAACATGTACGCCGAAGGGCTTGCAGAAAAACATTTTTTTAATTATGAATATAGATCAGTTTATTCTAATAAATGTAGTTTTAATTATTAGATTTAGAATTTTAATATATATTTTTATTTCGATTTTCGATTTTATCTGATAGCAACAACACATTATTAAAAGTATTAAACCAGATACTAAATATTTCTGAAAATGAATGATTAAATACTCATTAACTATACTCTATTGGATAGCATAAGTTAAAATTGGTAAGGAAGGCTCTGATGATGTAGGTGAGACTATTAGACACGTTGAGTTTAAACAGCTTGTAAAGCAACGGCTTTTTAAGCTGTATTAACTATATACTTTAAAAGCAAACACTTTCACGACATCAAAAAAGAGGTTCTACGATTTCAACTTGGGAGGTTGAATTCTTTCAGAACGTATTCTGTGAGGTGAAATAATTGGTCGGTGCACGAGTGTTCGGATCTGAAGCGGAACTGCTCGTCTGGAAGAAGTTTAATGAAGAAGACGTATTTACGAAAGCGATTAAATATGAGTCGCTCGTAAACTTTCCCCAGGGTGCTGAGGAGACGTATTGGTCTGTAGCTGAAGGCTGAGTTGCGCGGTTTTCCCGGTTTGATGATTGTTTGGTGATTCCTATTATGTCTGCTTCTTTCCACGCATCCGGGAAGGAGCAGCTGAAAAGAAGAGCATTGAAAATATCAACTAGGAGTCATACTAGCGACGCGGAGAGAGATTCCAGTACCCTGTTGCTAATGCCATCGGGGCAGGGTGCTGATTTCTATTGAGTCTTTTTATTACTTCTGTGACTTCGTGAACTGTCACAGGATCTAAGGGGTCGCCCGCAGGTGGTAATGTAGACTGACGTTCGACCTCCGCTTCGATCTCTGCAAGTTGAGCGGGATCAATAGGTTCGCTAGAGAGTTTACATTGGCTTTCTAAACTGTCAAATTCAAATTCAAATTTCATTTATTTACAAGAATGTAGTTACAAAAAAGGTGTTGTTGCAATATTAAGGCGCTAATACATTCTACCCACTATTTGGGTGTGCAAATATTTAAATGGAAATAAGTTAATTAAATTACACTACACCAACACTACACAGATTCTTCGTGTCACTATTGTTAAACGTCACTAATTCCTTCACAGATTCCGCAATGTAATAAGTTCTTGAATATCATAAAATTGTTTCTCCATTAACCATTTCGTCAGTTTCTTCTTGAATATATTTACTGGGAGATTCTTAAAGTTATCCGGTATTTTATTATATATTGTAATAGTCATAAATATCACACTATTTTTTGCTTGATTTATTCTACATGTTGGAAAGTGCAGTTTATTTTGATACCTCGTTAACATATGCGAATTTACTTCTCCTTTCTTTTTAAAATATTCTGGGTGGTATTTAACAAATAAACATACTTCTCTTATATATATGCAGGTTAGTGTAAGGATACGTAATTTACCGAACATTGGTTTGCAACTGTCCCTTTGATGTAATCCGCACAAGGCCCGGATACATTTCTTTTGTGCTACAAATACTTTCCGCACCTCGCAAGACTGTCCCCAAAGAATTATTCCGTAAGAGAGTATCGACGATATATATGCATGGTAGGCATTTATTGCAGCATTCATAGATACAGTATCTCTTAGGCGACGTAATACGTAAACGAAACGATTTAACCTATTACAAGTATATTCAATATGACTGTCCCATTTTAGACCTTCGTCTACCAGAACACCTAAGAATTTATGGTGTTTTACCTGTTCGATTACTTGATCATTACATTTTATGTCTAGATTAATTTTGGTGCAATTCTTTGTATAATATTGAATTATTTTTGTTTTTACTAAGTTTATTTTCAGATTATTATTTTGTAACCATTTTACTATATTATGTAATGCTGTATTTATATCTCTCTCATATGTATTTTTGTCCGTGCATTTAATAATAATCGTCGTGTCGTCTGCAAATAAAACTGTTTTGTGTTTCACTGATCTCGGTAAATCGTTAATATATAAGAGGAATAAAAATGGACCGAGCACACTTCCTTGTGGTACACCTGATTTATTAACTTTTTTCTCTGACCTATATGAGTTTCGTGTTTGATTTATCATTTTATGAATCTCCACATACTGATATCTATCATTTAAGTAACTTGCAACCCATTCTTTAGCAATTCCTCTTATGCCATATTTCTCCAACTTAAACAAGAGTAATTGATGGTCCACAAAATCAAATGCTTTGCTCATATCTAAGAATATAGTGGCTGCTGGTTTTTTTTCAATAAAGGCTTGAATTATTTCTTTTACCATGTCGAAGCATGCTAAAGAAGTAGAACTATTTTTTCTAAATCCAAACTGTTCCCGACATAATATTTTGTTTTTATCAACATAATTTTAAAATCTTTCTAAAATTACCTTTTCAAATATCTTAGATAAAACTGGAATTAGTGCTATCGGTCTGTAGTTTTTAATATCATTTGGATCATCTTTTTTATATAACGGTTTTATAACTGATGTTTTTAGAACATGAGGAAAAGTTCCTTGCTCCATAGATAAATTGACAAGAAAGGATAACGGTTTGCAAATATGTACACTGGAAGCCTTTAGTATTTTTGTACTTATACCGTCTGTTCCTACGGAATTCGTGTTATTTAGGGATTTTATTACTTTTAAAATTTCGTCACTGCTTGTTGGTGTCAAGAATATTGTATTACATTTTTCCGTAGTCAATGTTGTTTTTATTTCAGTTGCTTCATAATTAAAATTTGTTTGATTTGTTTTGTTAATAAAAAAGTTATTAAATTGTTCACATATATTATTCATTGAGTTGTATACATTATTATTGACTACAATCTTTTCTATTTCTTTAATATTGTTTTCGTCATTAATATTATTAGATATCATATGCCATAAAGCCTTATTTTTATTTTTTGATAATTTAATAAATTTTTCACATTGAATTTGTTTTGACTTAAGAATGCACCTTTTTAGAATATTTTTGTATTTTATATAATAACCCCAACTATTTGTAAATGTTTTCCTGTAATATATACTTTTTAAATATAGCAGTCGCTTTCGTACACAACATTTCTTCAATCCTTTGGTTATCCAATTAATATTAGGTTTTCCTGTGTTTCTCTTTATCTTAACAAATGGGAAACAGAGATAGTAACAGGTGGAATAATTCATAAAAAGTATTAAAGCATTCATTTAAGTTATTAAATTCATGTATTTCAGAGAAACTCAATGATGCCATGCACTCACAAAATTTACGTATATTCTGCTTACTGTAATCTCTTTTTGTTTCAAACCAGGACACATTTACTTTGGGTTTAATCATATTTACTTTTAATATCTGTGCAGTTTCGTGATCTGATAAACCAAGAAGAAGTACTTCTGCTGTTACGCCTCTTTTTATATTTGTCGCTATTTGATCTATGCATGAATTTTTCCTAGTAGGTGTTTTTATTAAACATTCAATATTATAGTTCTGAAGTAAAGTATTAAGTTCATCTGAAAACTTAGTTTTTTTAAGAATATCAATATTCCAATCACCGCATATTATTATTTTTTTATTTTTAGTTGCAATTTTTTGTAGTGTAAGTTGAAGTTTTTCAATAAAAATCTCTATACTTTGACTTGGAATTCTATAAACACAAATTATCACTGTATTTAAGTGTTTTAACTCTATACCACAACACTCAAAGAATAAATTACAACCAAGATCCTTTATTAAGTCTAGATTAATACATGAAATGTCCTCTTTGACCAGAATGCATGTTCCACCTCTTTTTTGTTTGCGAGAAAACGATGATATCAATTTATATCCTGGTAATTTAAGTAGCTTCTCATTTCCTTTTCTAATAAATGTTTCACATAAGCATATAATGTCAATAATGTGGGACTTACTTAATTGAGATATTGCCAAGTACAGCTCTTCTGACTTATTTATGGCTCCGGCTATGTTTTGATGTAATATTGTCAAATATCTGGATTTAGGGACGAAAAAAATTTGGATTCGATGAAAAGTTTTCATTGTTCGGTAATATATTACTATTTGATGTATCCTCACTGTTCAGTTTTAAAGTGTTTTCATTTATTGTCTTTTTAAAATAATATGGAATTGTACCTTTTTTTACTTGATTTGATTTATTTCGTTTGTTTTTTAACAAACCGCATTTTTTTGACGAAGAAAGCCTTTCTAAGATCTTTTTTGTATTTAAAAATGTATTCGAGTATTCGATACTGTCAATTTCTATGTTTATTTTATTTATTAAATTTTCAATATAATTAATTCTTGAATTATAATATTTGTAATCTTCGTCAATATCAATATATGAACAATTTTTATAGCCTCTTAAAAATAGCTTTATTTGTGCGTTTAATAATTTTTCATTTAGGCAACGGTTATATCTAACATTTAGAATAAATACCTTGTTATTTTTTAATTTACCCATTAAGTCTAGTAAACCTGAAATAAGTTGATATGGATTTTTGTCGTTGGAACCTAAGCCCAATATTAATATATCTTCATGATTCATAGATTGTATAAAACTTTCACAACTGCTTAATATTTCGCTGGAAGAAGCATGCGGTTTTGTCAAGCCAAATATTTCATAAGAGTCATTCCACTTATTTTTTCGTTTTTCCAGCATACCTAAAGACAAATTTCTAACGCGTTCATCACCCATAATTATAATTTTACGTTTTATTACCTCCGATAGGCATTCGGCCTTTACAAAGTCGTCGAAAGCGAGATCGGGTATTCTTGGTTCCTAGCCTCATAAGAGGCGGCATAGGTGAGAATTGTTCTGCTTTCAGAGCTCGAGTCAACTGCCAGAAAGCAGTTTGTGATGTTTCGATATCTGTTAGCAAATTATCCTACTAATCATGTCTAAACACTTCAATGCGCTGTTTCACCTAGTTTTGGTGCTTGCGCAATCGGAATTTGTTATGGATAGCACAATAGTAATCGTATTGTCTTAGGTAGGCGTTTTTCGCTCTAATCAGCTGTTGATTATCACTCGTGTCGATTGCTCGACACACGAACCTCACAAGAGCATACTTCAACTATATAGGTGAGGTGGGCCGATAGGGCGCTAATCACCTCATTGACCTCCTCTGACGAGTTTATCTTCTCAGGGATTTTGTCTAAGTGCTGGGAGGTTGGAGACTCGAGTTTGACCCACTATGATTTTGTTCTAGGACCTCACCTGCGAGGTGACCCATCTGCATTAGGACTGGTCTATGGTCCGAGTTGAGTTCTAACATAGTTCCGTACAATGCTATCGACAAACGGACATCCTTGAGAATCGCTACGTCAAGGATGTCTGGTTGTTGACTGAAAGCTAATGGGTAGCGGGTTGGAGTATCAGGCGCGACAAAATCGAAATTTAGTCACTCCGTGAGATCGAACAATGCATTAACATTTAGATTGCTTGTAAGGGAGTTAGAAATGCTAACTGTTGTGGTTTTTTTTGTAGGATAAGGGTGACAAACGAGCACACAGTCCACCTGATGGTAAGTGGTTGCTGTGGCCAATAGACATCTACATCTATCCTCTATTACAAATCAAAATGTAAATGCGTTGTCACCCGTGTGGACTAAGTTGGAATGCCTCATCAAAAAGGGTATCTGGTTCTCTACACTTACCATACGAAACACAGCAGCGTTAAACTGCTATTCTATGCTGGTATTCTGTGTGAGCGTAGTACTTCCCCGGTCGAGCCGACCCATTCGTGCTACAACTATACTACTAATATAGCTGCAGCATGGATTTACCACGTAACGTAACGTAACCTCTCCAACTATTATGATACTATTATGACACTAGATTAAGTAATTTTACAATGTCCGATTCGATTATACGATTTGATTATTCGTAACAAAACTATGGAGAGTGACGGAGAGCCAGAGAGGGCTATTTTACATATAGAAACTTCAATGCAAGTTAACGGGGATGCGTCGATTGGTACGCAGTGCAAGGACCTTTTGTAGTAGATAAACTTCTTATTTAAACTTCTTCCAGACGAGCAGTTCGGCTTCAGACCCGAATACTCGTGCGCCGACCAATTATTTCACCTCACAGAATACATTCTGAAAGAATTCAACCTCCCAAGTTGAAATCGTAGAACCACTATGATTGGTGCCCTCTTTTTCGATGTCGTGAAAGTGTTTGCTTTTAAAGTATATAGTTTATACAGCTTGAAAAGCCGTTGCTTTACAAACTGTATAAACTCAACGTGTCTGATAGGCTCACCTACATTATCAGAGCCTTCCTTACCAATTTTCACTTATGCTATCGAGTAGAGTATAGTTAATGAGTATTTAATCATTCATTTTCAGAAATATTTAGTACCTGGCTTAATACTTTTAATAACGTGTTGTTGCTTTCAGATAAAATCGAAAATCGAAATAAAAATATATATTAAAATTCTAAATCTCATAATTAAAACTAAAATTATTAGAATAAACTGATCTATATTCATAATTTAAAAAAATGTTTTTCTGCAAGCCCTTCGGAGTACATGTTAAACATTATTCTTCTCACCAAAAGTTATCAAAAAAGTATTCACAAGACTTTCTGCTTACTACAAGTTCTTGTGATTACCTCGTTGGTTTGGTGATTGTAGTAGCGCGAATGCTGATCATGAGGTTCAGGTTCGAATCCCCGGTCGGGCCAAAAATATTAGTGCGGAGCCCGGAGTCAGGAAGCTGGCGGTGTCTCACCCCCGTGCCTCGGAAAGCACGTAAAGCCGTTGGTCCTGCGCCTGATCTCTCTCCGGTCGTGTCGGTTACGTCCCATCGGACTATGAGAGCGAGGGAAAAGAGAGGGCACCTGTGCTTGCGCATACACTTGGGCACTATAATCTAGTCTCCGTTGAGGCTGGCCGCCGTGACCGGTATCCGGTCTGGAGGACATTATTACTACAAACCGAGTTTGATAATATAAGTACAATAGCATGTGCTTTCATAAACAGAATTCATTATTTTATATTATTTGTGAACAATATCGGTGATTGTTTTCGTTTTGCGAACTTTCTCCTTTACGCAGACGACCTTAAAATGTATCGCAGTGTCAATACTCTCGAAGAATGTGACAAAATACAACAAGACTTAAATCGCTTGGCAAACTGCTGTAAAAAAATAAACTTCACTTAAGCACATTAAAATGCAAACATATCACATTCACAAAAAAATTTTCATTATTAAATATACTTATAAACTAAACTGTGCTTCGTTGGAATCGGTATCTTTAATAAGGGATCTAGGATTGTACTTAGACTCTAAACTACACTTTGATGAACACGTAACGCACGTAACCAATAAAGCCTTTTAGCTTTATGGTTTAGTCATGCGGACATGTTCTTCCTTCCAACATCCCACCACATTTTTAACCTTATATAAAACTCTAATAAGATCTCAGGTCGAATATGCATCAGTTATATGCAGTCCAATGTATAATAAATATAGTTTACAGTTCGAGCGTGTTCAACGAAAGTTCTTAAAATATACAATGTTCAGATGCTTTAAAAGTAATTCTAATGAATTTTATGAACTTTTATTAAGAAAATGTGTGTTCGTGAGCTTCAGTCACATCAAATTTTCTTTCCTAAACCAATTAGAACAAATACCGGTGCGCGTGCACCTTTAAATCGTATAATGGAACTATACAACAAGAAATTTTTGGATTAACTTTTTCCAAATTTAAAAAAAGCTGTGTATGAGTTTCTATCTGGATCAGATGCAATTTAATGTAATTGTTTATTTATGTTTGATTTAATTATTTACATTTTTGTATTAACTATGAATATGTATATGCGTGCGCATGTACATTCATATATATATCAGTTTGTTTTTTTCTGTATCTACTGGTGAACGGGTCGTTTAAATAGAACATTAAAAATTTAATTTAAATTGTTTAGTACACTGACCCAATAGTAATATGTGGATTGTATGACTATTAAGCTTAAATATAGTATTGTGTTTAATAATGTGATTATGTTGTACGATTGTTTGTTATCCCAAATAAAGAAAGAAAAAAAAGAATCGTCACTTACAAAATTAGTCCTGAAAAATTAACTATTCCACCTGAAATTTTCTTATTTGACGTTTCGCACACATCTCTTCAACTAATTAAACAAATTTTGAAGAAACATTCAGCATTAAAAATTAATTTTGAACTGTTTTTTACATATAATTTACCAAAGAACAATGAATAATATATTAAATATTTTATTACTTAATATGAAATTATATACGAACACACCGATTTATTGTTTTTTTACATTGGTTTTGCAAAAAACTTACAAACAAGTGTTCGGAATTCGAGCTTTGCGAATCAGATTGGACTATTGAGTTCATAAGACACTTAGAACTAAATATTGTAAAATATCATCCGTTAATTATATATTAGATTTCGTTCTTATACACCATTACCCGAAAAAATACACAAAACAAAATCATGCTTAAATTTAAAAAAAAAAACCCAATGATAAGCACTGTTTTCTATAGAGTATTGTAGCTCATTTATATCCGACTAGAAGTAATCATAATAGAGTTGATTCAAACCCTCATTACTCAGAAGTTTTAATAACAGATAATATGACATTTCCTCCAAATTCTAATAATAATAATTTATTTGAGGAAATAAATCCTAATGTGAGCGTTAATATTTATGCTTTAGATAATAAAAAATGTAAGCGAGTCCAGCCGCTGTATAAAATTTTTAAAAATAAAGATGCTTTTTAAAAATTTTATACAGCGGACAGCAAAATTTCATAAGGACTTTGATTTTGATTGCCGCTCTTCATTTATAGCCATTCTATTTGGTGGTAAATCATGACACCGTTCTTCTTGGTTGTAATAATTTAGTAAAAATTTATCCACATGCTGAGCATAGTAATACGGATTAGTGATAGGATTAGAATCGACGTTTTCCTCAGTGTTGAACGTGATCTGCAATTAATAAAACAAGTATGAAGTCAAAAATAAAAATAAAAATCACAAATAAAAGTTATTTGCGACTGAATTTCTGAATAGTAAAAATGATTAAATGCACCAATATAGATATTTGACGAACGTTGTAATCAACGTGCACTCGCTATGAGAATAAACCAATTATGAATCATTAGTATAAACTCAGCTTCGCACAATTTTTAATTTAATTTAAATAAAGCAAAGATAATTGTACTCGTGCAACAAATAGGAGCTAGAGCTATATGAGGTATAATCATCCAAAAAAAAAAAAACTTTTTTTATTAGTACTGCCATTACTACCATAATGAAGTTATTGAAACCAAGTCGCATTATAAGAAGTTAATCATATAGATGCAGTAATACCAGCAGTTTCTTACAAAAGCTCTGAACATAATTGCTCAATAACTCAATTGGAAGTGGAAGTACACTTATTCTCAATAAAAAATTTTAGCGTTCGCTATTTACACAATGAAAAGGCCTCCAACAATACAAACATACGTGTGTGAATCGAACCGCACCCATCAGGCTTTGTAGTCAGCTCGTAATACAAACCACTAGATCATTGTGATCAACACCGTTAGTTAAATAAATTGATACGAGTATAATATAGAAATTTGCGAGCATGTAGGCACTAATTTGGTTGGATTAAAATTTTGGACCTCTACTGGAGGAATTGGGGCCTTCAGCGGCACGTAGCAAGAACAAAGCGAGAGCAAGTGAAGGAGAAGCTCCAATTCTATCCTACTGATATTATATTCAACATATATTTCTTTAATATTTTTTATTCATTTATTCATTTATACAGCTCAACCAGGTGAAAATATTATTTAAATATCCCAATAATACTCGACATAAATAAAGAATTAGTATTTACTAAAATGTATAATAAGTTTTACTTCCACTGCGCGTAAAGGTTACAAGCACTTATTATTTTGTTTTATCTATATTCTGGCAGGCCAGTAGATATTTTGTATGCCACTCTCGCCTCGAGTCCGGCAATCTTCCAACGCGCCAAATGAAACCATCCTTGTTCGCTCGACGTAATCCCGCCATTTGTCTGGATCCCGCCCAGATCGAAATGCGTACCTTAATCGGTGAATTGGAATTTATTTATATGTTTCACGGGCATAAAATAAATTACGGTCGATCGGCTGATTTCCCGGGGTCATGATTTTCTTTTGCTTCACAAGTAAAGAGTTTTTATTTCGAGACAGAAAAATTATTATTGTTTGCAACAGTTACAATATAATATTTTAATACGTTCAAAATGGTCCAAAGCTTTCATTTTTTTCGTAATTGTAATTATTTATTATAATATTTCTTTAAAAAGTATATATTAATTCGAAAATTTTAAGTTACGAATTTAGAAGTAAAAGAAGAGCGTGAAAGAAAGAGCAAGAGAGAACATAGTTTTTTTTTATAGGATAAGGATGACAAACGAGCACACAGTCCACCTGATGGTAAGTGGTTGCTGTGGCCCATAGACATCTACATCTATCCTCTATTACAAATCAATATGTAGATGCGTTGTCACCCGTGAGGACTAAGATGGAATGCCTCATTTCCAGTAAAAAGGGCCTCCGGCCACCTGCACTCACCAAACGAAACGCAGAGGTCTCTACTTCACGCTGGTTTTCTGTGAGGTCGTGGTACCACTCCGGTTCGAGCCGGCCCATCCGTGCGGCAGCAAAAGCTGCCGCGTAGCTCTACCACTGATAAACTTGTTACCTCTTTTATTGCTTTTATTTTTAACACATGTGTAGACCATAAATTAAAACCTAATTTCATTTATATTAATAATCTTATTTAATTTAAAACGGAAACCTAGGGAATTATTTAGACACTAAAACATTAGCAAATTCTAATTACGCGATGAAGTCACATATTGATTGCGGTGTCAACTTCAAAATTGCTCTTGACATCCGGGTTATTTCAATCAACACACCTCATTTCAATTGCACACATTAACGCAATAGAGCGAAGGAAATATTAAGCATACCTACTACGAAAGCGTGTCTATTCTACGCAGAGTAATGCTTCAGATAAATTAAGCACTGCTTTGCAAGAGCGCGATGTTATCAAGGTATGAAAGGCCCCGTTTACGTTGAGTTTAAAGCAGCGATTACGTCCCATAAAGGCGCGGTGCGTGAAGTACTTATAAGAAATGTAGAGTAGGTGATTTAATATTTAGATTTTCGAATAATATTTTTTGTTTGAAAGAAAGAAAGAAAACTTTATTTGACATCACAAAGAAAAAGATAAATAAAATAACACGAGATATAAAAAACAGGGTTTGTGTAAAGTCAAATTAGGTCCCTATTTCAGCTAACAGCTGCTGAACTAGATGACAGCAGCGCTGATTTTTAAATAGAGCCTAATATTGGCTTCACGGACGGTCATACATTACCTAAAGCTAAAACTTAAAGAAAAATATTCAGTGTGGGGACAGAATCAGCATAATAAGAGTTATTATTTGGAAATAATAATACATTGTTTAAGCAATCATAAACATACACTTACATATGAACCCATTTATATCTATACATCCATACAAACTTATATGTACACATACATGATCAAGTGCTCAACAGCTCAAAAACATGAAATATATCTCAGGTTACATTATCATCATCATCATAATAGCCCACAACAAGTCCACTGCTTAACAAAGGCCTACCCCACAGGTTGCCACAACGAACAGAGTAAAGCCAAATGCATTCATCTACTACCTGCATGTTTTATTAAATCATCCTTCCATCTACAGGGGTTCGCCCAAAACTGTGTATGTCAGTACAAGGTTGCCACTCTTCTTCACCATCGGTGATCTGTTCTTAGAGTTATATGACCTGCCTAAAGCCCCTCCGGCCCACAGATCCGTAAGTATATGTCAGTTACTCATGTCCTTGAATTAAAAGACTTTTTTACGGATTTTTTCGCGTTAAATTAACTTATATTATTCTTATGACTTCTTATATTTACGTGAATACTATACATTTGATAAAACTATGTTTACGGATTTTATCGCATTTTATTTACTATTTATCCTATTGGTATCCTAATGTCAATAGAGACGATGGATGGCTACTGCTTGGGATACTTTAATTTCGTGGCGCAGTGGCTTAGCAATGAGTTGATGTGCCAGGGCCAAGGGTTCGAATCCTGCACGGAACAAGTATTTGCATGGCCTACAAATAATTGTTCCGTGTCTGGATGTTTGTCCTCGTGCAATTTATGTTTGTAAACTACCTCCACGATACAGGAGAAAATCCTAGTGTGGAGATAACGTTAATTTAAAAAAAAGAAAAAAATCAAAAGATGGTCACCAGATTATTCCTAATAACGACTAACATAAAAAAATGCTGTTGCCCACCCGCTTGCTAATCGTGGCAACTACGGCAAATATCCACCCTATGAGGTAATCTATGGGGGAGGTCTATGTTCAGCAGTGGGTTGTAGATTGTAGCTGTCTATTGACTACAGCATTCACTTACTATCAGGTGGACTATGATCTTGTTTGTCACTCTGACTTTTGTAAAAAGTAGTCCGTATACCAAAACACTAACGCCACTGTCGCTTCAAATGTTATTAATGTGAAATATTGCCGCATATTTAAGGCTATAAAAGCAATAAAATTTAAAATTTAAATTTTGCTTGCTTTTATCTTTGTCGACGACATGTATAAAATGTTTAAATACCAAACATATTTCCATCTGAACTGTTAAAAATAGTGCAGTTAAAAATTTGCAGCTGGAATTCGAGTACGTTAATAAATTTTAAATATTATATTCATACTTTTTTTAAATTAATTGAACCTGACGTGTACAATCCATTTAACATATATTTGTAATAGTCTTCTATACTAAGAATCTAAGCTTGTTAGGGTCACTAATAATCTACCTGATGGTAAGTGGATTCTGTAGTCCATACACAACTACATGTATCCTCTAAACCAGTACTATCAGTAAAATGGGTCTCCGTTTCTACACATTCACCATACGAAACATAAAAACATCAAGCTGCTATTTTACGCTGGTATTCTGTGGGAGCGTGGTCCTTCCCCGGTCGAGCCGACCCATTCGTGCTACAGTCGTAATACACCTACAGCGTAGCTCTACCCTATCGTAAATTGATTGATAAACAGGCGTAGGAAATATTTTTGTTTATTTTAAAACAGATTTTTTTTAATATGATTACTTAAAATAAAAAGATTTTTCCATGTATGTATTCGCAGTACTCGAACTTGTATATCAAATAAAGAAAACCACCATTATTACGGGCTTTATTAAAAAAAAAAACGTTACCTCCTACTAGGGTTTTCTTCTGTATCGTGGGGGCAGTTTACATACATAAATTTCACAAGGACAAACATCCACACCCAGAACAATTATTTGTAGACCATACAAAGAGTTGTTGCGCGCGGGATTCGAACCCGCTGCTCTTAGCACAGCACTTCATTGCTAAGCCATTGCGCCACGGAGCTGTCCGTCCGAGCTAGGCCTAGGAAAGCACAAACACATCATTTTTTAAACTTTAACACTTTAAAAACTTAGTCAAAGGAAAGAAAAAAGAGCCACTATATATAATAATATATTATTCAATTATATATATATAAAACAATGCCAATTCTAAATAGTAAAAGGTTCAGTATTAAATAAGAACAAAATAATTGTCTCTTACAAGATAAGTGGTGTTATCTAACGGTAAAAATAAATGAGACTTTGAATTACGTCGGGAAATATAATGAACGGCGCTGACATCGTTTTATTTCAGTTTTAGTAACACCTGTAAGATGGCAGCAGTTGTGTTTTTAAAATATAAAACGTTGAAATCTTTAGCTGTGATGATCCAGACAATTATTTTATTTTATCCTGGTGATCCTGGTCAGGATATTAGGTTAAAGTTATTAAGTTATTTTATTGTCATCGGTTCTTGATACGAGTGCAAATTTTCAAGTCAATCGGCCGTCTACTAGTGGGTGAAAATTAAATTGAGGTATTTCGTTACATAGATAGATATAATAGATATACGTGAAGCTAATAAAAGCGTCTTAAAAAGAATGATGGACAAAATTCCTCGTACATATTTTATTATTTATTAACTAATTTTAATGGCTTTTGATTATTAAAACAACAATAAAAATTAATAATATTATAATTTTATTATTTATATAATTTAGGTCAATTCAGGGTTAGTTCCTCATAAATTTTAAGAAAAAAATTTATCGCTAAGTATGGATAAATAGGGATAAAGATTTTAGTATAACTATGTAGATTTTTATACTTGGTAGAACCATGGTGCAGCTACATTATGATTGTAGCACGAATGGATCAACTCGACCGGGGAAAGACTAGGCTTTCACAGAATACCGATGTAAAATAGCAGCTCTATACTGCTGTGTTTCGTGTGGTGAGTGTAGAGAACCGGAGGCCTCATTTACTGGAAACGAAACTTTTTATCTTAGTCCTCAGCGGTGACAACGCATCTGAATTTTCATTATTAATCGAGGATAGATATAGATTTCTATGGGCTACAGCATTCATTAAGGTGCTATTAAGTGGGCTTGTTTATCCCTCATTCTAAAAAAGTATTGTCATTTAAACGGAGTAAAAATTTAACTTCCTTTTAAAACTGAAAATCAAATAAGAATTATATTGCATACAATTTTACTTACAAAAATCAGAACTACGGGGAACGTTCTAACTTTTGTGGAATTCTCGTGGTCACAAGTGATGATGATTTTTATTACTTTTTGATGTGATATTTAACACAAAAAAGCTTACAGTGTCATAGAATCCTAAATCTCTATCAATTAAATGATAAATAAATGTAGCCACGGCACAACATTTACAGGGAGCGGCCCTGTGAAGGATGGTCTGTATAGGATAAATGAAGGGAGAATTTGGGTTTAGCATTTGTAAATGTATTTTCCGCCATTTACGTGCAAATGACGTAGACATTTGGAGAAATATATTAAGTTACAGTTCTTAATACAACGTCAACGAAAACGTAAATAGAATATTTTTTCAACGGTTTATTTTTTGACTTCATCACATATTACAAAATACTGATTTGAAGATATTTGATCATAATGTTATCTTCATAAAAGTTTTATCCGCAATGCATTAAATTCTTCTGTGTGCTCTTAATCCTCTCTGTGAGATAATGTATGGGGAAAGCCTTTGTTCATCAGTGGACTTTCATGGGCTGTAAATGAATGGATGCACTCTTGGCGAGCGCTTTAAATAGGTTCTTGTGCTTGGGAAGGGTTGTAGGTTAATTGCTTTCTAATAAATATATATTACACATAAAAAGGTGTTCAACATAATATAAACACCTGTTCTTGAATTTATCAATAGCGTAACTCATTGAAAGCTTGAAAGTCAAAAGTTAAAGTCGCAGTCTATAACTATTATCTGAAAGCGTTATGATTGTTGAAATATGTATTTAAAAACAATACTTGTCAGCAATATAAAAGTAGCTGCAGCACAGTAGCTGCTATATTACGCTGGTATTGTGTGAGAGCGTGCTTCTTCCCCGGTCAAGCCGATCCATTCATGCTGCAATCATAATAATGCTGTAGCGTGTCTCTATCATGTATATGAGTAATTTTTTTCAGTAGTAGCAGGTCTTGATTAAAAACGGATTGAGATGTTATACTCGTAGTGAAAAATGTTGACAAAGTTCTTATGACGTTGTAGAATTTATAAGTAGTATTCATGGGAGGTCGTAATAGCCTTTTCCCAAAGCTACACTTATGCACATCTCTCATGTGAGTAGCGGCAGATGCTGTGATAATTTCTGTATTAGCTAAATTTATTATAAAGTTTCGAGTAAATAATAGTAATAAACGAATATTTAAATAATAAAAGTCTAATGGTGATAACAGTAATTAAAAAAATCAAATAAAAAAAAATACTCAAAAGAGAAATTTATTCCCAATGTCACTTCCACAAGTAAGACAAATCTAGCGATACTCCATTTGCTATAATCTATGAAGTCGTTAATGTTACAGAGCATGACAAAGAAATAATCATACACACATACTCCCATAAGGCATTACGCTCCTGAGACAGTTTAGTAAAAGCAAGTGAACATCTTTTTATTTAGGTGGAGCTTAGTCATACGAAAAATTTGCCAGGTGTATATTACTGTCTCTCATGTCGTATTAACTTCTTCACTTCCCTCGAAAATATTTTAGAAAATATATCTTCTTACTCACACACGATAATTATGTGCGACTTTAATACTTGTATGCTTAAAGAAGACTCTCGTTCATCCTCTCTTCGATTCATCGTAAATTCCACTAATATCTCAATTTTTTCTTCAAATTCTACTTATCACTTTACTAACGCTGCTCCGTCATTATTTGACCTTAATTTTGCTTCTCTTCTCGCTGTTAAGCATGGTCAGTATCCAGCTAATGCCTTATCTTACCATGATCTTATATTTCTGTCTTACAATGTCCGGATACCTAAAATTAAGTCAAAAAATTTTCTGCAACACAGCTTCGGTGGTATAAATGTTGAAAATCTCTGCAAAACTACATCTAAATTGATTGGTTAGCCGTTTTAAATGCAGACTCATTTGACGATAAACTTGCAATATTTATGACTAAGTTAACCTGTATATATAATAAATATACACCTGTTCGGGTAATTAAAATGAGACATCTCCTTCACCATGGCTGACTGATAAAATGAAAACAATTTAGAGAAAAAAGCTGTTTTTTGTTTAAAATGGTTCTATATATATATATATATATATATATATATATATATATATATATATATTATAAATGTAAGCCCACATCTGGGCTCACATGGGTACAAATTGGTAATGCAGCTAAAGTCTGGAATTTTATTATATAAATGGTGGTTGGAATGTCCCGTTATAATGTACTTTTAAATTATTTTTGTATCATGTAAAATTCGTTGAGAAAGCATATATTTTTATCTACTCTAATCTGTCTGTTGTTTAGGTAATTTAAAAATCAAAATTAAATATGTTTTTAGATTGAGTATTGAAGTAAGTTGGTATCCGTTATTCAATGTTACGGAGAGGGGGTATTTCTAATACAAGTATTTTTTTACTCAAAAGAAATCCTCAATCATAACATTGCTATGTAAAACCTCTGATACTGAATAAAATTATCCTTATAATATTTAGAAATAAATAACAAATAAATAGGAATGTATACATATATAAATGGCACAAACTCAAAGACTAAGATAGTGATTGTATACAAGCTTCTACAAAACAGATAAAGATTTGTATGGCATTCCATAGACGGATTGCTTGGATATTAAACGACCTGTCCAAAAATTGGTATTATGGGCAGGCATTTTTAATGTAAAATTTTCTCATGATCTCAAAACTTTCAAATAGGAATAGTGAAATAATTCAATGTGATCCTTAAGATAAGAAGGATAAGAAGTATAAAGGGTACATTTTAAAGAAGTGACCGAATATGAGAATTTCGGCGAAGACAAATAGGAAGACATTTGATCTTATTACGAAAACAATAAACATGACCATATTTGTGCAAACCAAATATGAATCTTATACAAAAATTTTGAAGACGCTCAAATTTGTCAAGTTTATTCTCAGTGAGATCAGGATAGCTGACATCTGCATAGTCTGTAATTGGGAGAAGAAGAGATTGAGCAAGCGCAATTTTAGTGGCAGTAGGTAGAAAGTTCTTTAATCTATTCAAAGATTGAGCAA
Source organism: Parnassius mnemosyne (assembly GCA_963668995.1). Lineage (NCBI taxonomy): Eukaryota > Metazoa > Arthropoda > Insecta > Lepidoptera > Papilionidae > Parnassius > Parnassius mnemosyne. The sequence continues at coordinate 2,849,129 of CAVLGL010000057.1, forward strand.
CTGTAAAAACTTTACGGCTAACCTCCTGTATTTGAGGACCCTATGATAGTTTCCTGTTAGTAGAAATTCACAAGTCCTTGACTTTTTTACTAACAGGAATAAAATTTCCAACAAAATCAACTTGAGGTGCTTGAGATAGGTTAGATTTTCCAATTATATTCGAACTTCCGATGATAATTACCTGGGTCTTTAGGGGTGAATCTTCAAGCGATATGTTTTTGCCCAATCTGATATTTGCTCAAGGTCACTATTTATAGTACTAATAGCTACATCACTACATCATATAGCTAGTTCACTAGGAGAAACATGAGTATATTTTTGAGGATCATCTGCGTATAGATTGTAGGAACAATTAACAAAAATTTAAAAAAGTAAGGGAGATAATACGTGACCCTGCGGGATATCAGCAATGGTATCACACCAAGAAGAAAATGTGTCATTAATGCCAATACATTGCTGGCGCCCTGACAGGTAACTTTGAAACCAATCTATCACTGTTGGAGATATGTTAATAGAGCTAAGAATACCTAGTAAAATTTTAAAATACTAAGTTTGCCATTTTCAATTGCAGATCTAATATCTTCCGTAATATTGACCAAGGTGTTAAGGTGACAGTGTACTACGCCCAGGGCGAAAACCAGATTATAGTGGATTAGAATTATTGCAAAGGAAAGCATTGAGCTGACTTTATACAGGCTGGAACTTAAATGTATGAGCATTTTATTTTGTCTATAATTCAAAGACCGTTAGAGATACGGGGGCGCTGGGGGTGTAGTTAGACGCGCCATTTTGTGAAATTTTATTTTACGTTTACGTACGTTTTGTGTATTATGTCAACAAGAATTTTGTGCCTATTGCTAGGCGAATGTACCGCATTTACTTCGGCATACATGACATCAGAGAAGCACGATACGCAAACTCTATTCTGAAATTGGTTAAGATGTTCGAAGAAACTGGGTCTACGGTAATAATATATAATGCGGGCCGCCCGAATTCAGTAAGGACATGAGGATTACTTTGTGCAGAATTTTGCACAGTGATTTGAATTTAAAAGAGTATAAAATTCAGTTAATATAAGAGTTGAAGCCTAATAACGATGCTAATCTTCGACTTTTTTTTATAGGATAAAGGTGACAAGCGAGCACATAGTACACCTGATAGTAAGTGGTTGCTGCGGCCCATAGACATCTACATCTATCCTCTATTACAAATCAAAATGTAGATGCGTTGTCACCCGTGAGGACTAAGATGGAATGCCTCATTTCCAGTAAAAAGGGCCTCCGGCCACCTGCACTCGCCAAGCGAAACGCAGAGGTAAATCTCTACTTCACGCTGGTTTTCTGTGAGGTCGTGGTACCACCCCGGTTCGAGCCGGCCCATCCGTGCGACAGCAAAAGCTGCCGCGTGGCGTAATTTTGCTAATGTTATGTTGGAACGTTTTAACAATTTTTCCAACATAATCTTCAGTGATGTGCCTCATCACTGAAGATTATGTTGGAAAAATTGTTACTTTCATGCAAACGGACATGTTAATAAGCAAAATTACCGATTTCGGTCCGAATATAATCCCTGCGAGATGCATCAAAGATCTTTTCATAGCCCTTAGTTCACTGTGCGGACTGGAATATAGGCTAGTGGAATAATTGGGCCATATTTCTTTGAAAACCAAAGAGGAGTTTCTGGTTCCAGCTCTTCAAGAATTTTAAGATTACAATTTCAGGACGTGGTATCAATAGAATTATTGGAGCCACATGCCACACTTCTACAGTCTCAATAGACGTACTGAAAGTAATGTTTCTAGGAAAACTCATATCACGAACAAGAGATATTGGGTGGCCTCCAGGGAGTCCAGATCTTTCTACTAATGATTATTTTTTGTGGGGCTACCTAAAAATAAGAGTCTAAAAAATATCCAACAACAGTTGAAGAGTTAAAGCAAAATATTGTGCAAGAAATTAACGCTATTTCACGAGCAACTTGTCAATGTGTTCTTCAAAATCTGCGAGTGCGACTACAAGAATTTCAAAAAGCTGGTGGCGTTCACTTAAATAACATTATTTATAAAAATTAGATGTCATTTAAATTTAAATTTCTTGTACTTTTTTAATGTTTACATTTTTTTTATAGGATAGGGTGACAAACGAGCACACAGTCCACCTGATGGTAGTGGTTACTGTGACCCATAGACATCTACATCTATCCTCAATAAAGACTCAAGATGCAGATGCGTTGTCGCCCGTGAGGACTAAGATGGAATGCCTCTTTGCAAGTAAAAAGGGTCTAAGGGTTAAGCTGCTATTTTACGCTGGTTTTCTGTGAGAGCTTGGTCCTTCCCCGGTCGAGCCGACCCATTCGTGCTACAACTATACTACTTATTTAGCTGCAGCATGGCTCTACCACGTAAAATAAAAAAAACAACAAGATTTATAGTTATTATTTACTGCGCAACGAAACCACTCATACAGTTAAGGCCCACCCTGCACCAAGCGTTCAAGAAATTTGTACAGGAATGGCAACATATATTATATAGGACGATATTCCAAAAAAGATGTAGGGTTGGTCTTTTTACGAGTAGGAAAGAGAATAATGTGAGCGTCTTTCCAAGTTGATAAAAAACACCACAAAAATCGGAAAGTTGAGGCTATGACAAAGTAAGCATTCGAAGTAATGGAGAATACTCTTCTTAACATCACAAGCAGAGAATTGATTCAGGACAAAATATGAATGATCAGGAGTTGGAAGCGGATTGAATGAGGATGAGAAGTGATGATTTAGTAAATCAATATTTAAATCTTTAGAGAGTACATTATAACGGGACATTCCAACCACCATTTATATAATAAAATTCCAGACTTTAGCTGCATTACCAATTTGTACCCATGTGAGCCCAGATGTGGGCTTACATTTATAATATAAATATAATTACATTTATATTTACATTTATAATATAATATATATTATAAATGTAAGCCCACATCTGGGCTCACATGGGTACAAATTGGTAATGCAGCTAAAGTCTGGAATTTTATTATATAAATGGTGGTTGGAATGTCCCGTTATAATGTACTCTCTAAAGATTTAAATATTGATTTACTAAATCATCACTTCTCATCCTCATTCAATCCGCTTCCAACTCCTGATCATTCATATTTTGTCCTGAATCAATTCTCTGCTTGTGATGTTAAGAAGAGTATTCTCCATTACTTCGAATGCTTACTTTGTCATAGCCTCAACTTTCCGATTTTTGTGGTGTTTTTTATCAACTTGGAAAGACGCTCACATTATTCTCTTTCCTACTCGTAAAAAGACCAACCCTACATCTTTTTTGGAATATCGTCCTATATAATATATGTTGCCATTCCTGTACAAATTTCTTGAACGCTTGGTGCAGGGTGGGCCTTAACTGTATGAGTGGTTTCGTTGCGCAGTAAATAATAACTATAAATCTTGTTGTTTTTTTTATTTTACGTGGTAGAGCCATGCTGCAGCTAAATAAGTAGTATAGTTGTAGCACGAATGGGTCGGCTCGACCGGGGAAGGACCAAGCTCTCACAGAAAACCAGCGTAAAATAGCAGCTTAACCCTTAGACCCTTTTTACTTGCAAAGAGGCATTCCATCTTAGTCCTCACGGGCGACAACGCATCTGCATCTTGAGTCTTTATTGAGGATAGATGTAGATGTCTATGGGTCACAGTAACCACTACCATCAGGTGGACTGTGTGCTCGTTTGTCACCCTATCCTATAAAAAAAATGTAAACATTAAAAAAGTACAAGAAATTTAAATTTAAATGACATCTAATTTTTATAAATAATGTTATTTAAGTGAACGCCACCAGCTTTTTGAAATTCTTGTAGTCGCACTCGCAGATTTTGAAGAACACATTGACAAGTTGCTCGTGAAATAGCGTTAATTTCTTGCACAATATTTTGCTTTAACTCTTCAACTGTTGTTGGATATTTTTTAGACTCTTATTTTTAGGTAGCCCCACAAAAAATAATCATTAGTAGAAAGATCTGGACTCCCTGGAGGCCACTCAATATCTCTTGTTCGTGATATGAGTTTTCCTAGAAACATTACTTTCAGTACGTCTATTGAGACTGTAGAAGTGTGGCATGTGGCTCCAATAATTCTATTGATACCACGTCCTGAAATTGTAATCTTAAAATTCTTGAAGAGCTGGAACCAGAAACTCCTCTTTGGTTTTCAAAGAAATATGGCCCAATTATTCCACTAGCCTATATTCCAGTCCGCACAGTGAACTAAGGGCTATGAAAAGATCTTTGATGCATCTCGCAGGGATTATATTCGGACCGAAATCGGTAATTTTGCTTATTAACATGTCCGTTTGCATGAAAGTAACAATTTTTCCAACATAATCTTCAGTGATGAGGCACATCACTGAAGATTATGTTGGAAAAATTGTTAAAACGTTCCAACATAACATTAGCAAAATTACGCCACGCGGCAGCTTTTGCTGTCGCACGGATGGGCCGGCTCGAACCGGGGTGGTACCACGACCTCACAGAAAACCAGCGTGAAGTAGAGATTTACCTCTGCGTTTCGCTTGGCGAGTGCAGGTGGCCGGAGGCCCTTTTTACTGGAAATGAGGCATTCCATCTTAGTCTTCACGGGTGACAACGCATCTACATTTTGATTTGTAATAGAGGATAGATGTAGATGTCTATGGGCCGCAGCAACCACTTACCATCAGGTGGACTATGTGCTCGCTTGTCACCTTTATCCTATAAAAAAAAGTCGAAGATTAGCATCGTTATTAGGCTTCAACTCTTATATTAACTGAATTTTATACTCTTTTAAATTCAAATCACTGTGCAAAATTCTGCAAAAAGTAATCCTCATGTCCTTACTGAATTCGGGCGGCCCGCATTATATATTATTACCGTAGACCCAGTTTCTTCGAACATCTTAACCAATTTCAGAATAGAGTTTGCGTATCGTGCTTCTCTGATGTCATGTATGCCGAAGTAAATGCGGTACATTCGCCTAGCAATAGGCACAAAATTCTTGTTGACATAATACACAAAACGTACGTAAACGTAAAATAAAATTTCACAAAATGGCGCGTCTAACTACACCCCCAGCGCCCCCGTATCTCTAACGGTCTTTGAATTATAGACAAAATGAAATGCTCATACATTTAAGTTCCAGCCTGTATAAAGTCAGCTCAATGCTTTCCTTTGCAATAATTCTAATCCACTATAATCTGGTTTTCGCCCTGGGCGTAGTACACTGTCACCTTAACACCTTGGTCAATATTACGGAAGATATTAGATCTGCAATTGAAAATGGCAAACTTAGTATTTTAAAATTTTACTAGGTATTCTTAGCTCTATTAACATATCTCCAACAGTGATAGATTGGTTTCAAAGTTACCTGTCAGGGCGCCAGCAATGTATTGGCATTAATGACACATTTTCTTCTTGGTGTGATACCATTGCTGATATCCCGCAGGGTCACGTATTATCTCCCTTACTTTTTTAAATTTTTGTTAATTGTTCCTACAATCTATACGCAGATGATCCTCAAAAATATACTCATGTTTCTCCTAGTGAACTAGCTATATGATGTAGTGATGTAGCTATTAGTACTATAAATAGTGACCTTGAGCAAATATCAGATTGGGCAAAAACATATCGCTTGAAGATTCACCCCTAAAGACCCAGGTAATTATCATCGGAAGTTCGAATATAATTGGAAAATCTAACCTATCTCAAGCACCTCAAGTTGATTTTGTTGGAAATTTTATTCCTGTTAGTAAAAAAGTCAAGGACTTGTGAATTTCTACTAACAGGAAACTATCATAGGGTCCTCAAATACAGGAGGTTAGCCGTAAAGTTTTTACAGTTGCTCAATCTTTGAATAGATTAAAGAACTTTCTACCTACTGCCACTAAAATTGCGCTTGCTCAATCTCTTCTTCTCCCAATTACAGACTATGCAGATGTCAGCTATCCTGATCTCACTGAGAATAAACTTGACAAATTTGAGCGTCTTCAAAATTTTTGTATAAGATTCATATTTGGTTTGCACAAATATGGTCATGTTTATTGTTTTCGTAATAAGATCAAATGTCTTCCTATTTGTCTTCGCCGAAATTCTCATATTCGGTCACTTCTTTAAAATGTACCCTTTATACTTCTTATCCTTCTTATCTTAAGGATCACATTGAATTATTTCACTATTCCTATTTGAAAGTTTTGAGATCATGAGAAAATTTTACATTAAAAATGCCTGCCCATAATACCAATTTTTGGACAGGTCGTTTAATATCCAAGCAATCCGTCTATGGAATGCCATACAAATCTTTATCTGTTTTGTAGAAGCTTGTATACAATCACTATCTTAGTCTTTGAGTTTGTGCCATTTATATATGTATACATTCCTATTTATTTGTTATTTATTTCTAAATATTATAAGGATAATTTTATTCAGTATCAGAGGTTTTACATAGCAATGTTATGATTGAGGATTTCTTTTGAGTAAAAAAATACTTGTATTAGAAATACCCCCTCTCCGTAACATTGAATAACGGATACCAACTTACTTCAATACTCAATCTAAAAACATATTTAATTTTGATTTTTAAATTACCTAAACAACAGACAGATTAGAGTAGATAAAAATATATGCTTTCTCAACGAATTTTACATGATACAAAAATAATTTAAAATATTTTAAAGTGAGTGTGTGCGTTCGTGCATGCGTGCGGGCGCGCGCGCGCGCGTGTGTTTGTGTGTGTGCGTGTGTATGTGTATGTGTGTATGTGTGCGCGTGTACTTGTTGCGTGTTCGAGGTTTTTGGGTCATTAATACAATTTCAGTTAGATTAAGGGCCCATAGAATTAAGTTTTGGTGAGTTTTAGCATTCCTATTTTATTAAATAGCCTATTATATTTAAATCAAGCTTCTATTGTATGTAAAATATAATCAAAGAATGTGTTACTTTCTGTTCTGCAAGAAAGGCTCAGTTTTATCATAACTGTAAGTTTTAATAGTTTATAAATATTGTTTCTGCATCACCAAACCACACAACACTGTTTGCGATCCTGTGCATCCAATGATTATCTGGAAGAAATCGCTTTTAGCGATAAGTCTGCCAATTGTGACATTGTTCTTTTCTCCTTCTTTTGTTTATGTATTGATTTATTCTACAATAAAGAATTATCTAAAATAAATATATTTTTTCTTATTTGCATTTCATCAGCGGTATAACTATTGAATCGATGAATTGTCTCCGGTTTTCTACACTTAAATACGAAACGCAGCAGCATTTAACTGCTATTTTACGCTGGTAATCTGTCAGAGTGTGGTCCTTCCTCGGTCAAACCGACCTATTCGTGCGTCAATCAAAATATAGTTATAGCTATATTTACTAGCACCCGGTCTTGATCAATAATGTCTTGAGATGTTACACTCGTAGTATATTATGTAGACAAATTTCTCATATGGTTGTAGTGTTTTAACTAAAATTCATAAGAAAACGTGATAGCCTTTTCAGAGGTAAACTTCTGCTCTTCTCTTCTCCCCTGCAGAGAGATCCTCATGTAAGTAGCGTAAATTTCTGTATTAGTTAATATGACAATACACGATAATTGAAAAAAAAATATATAAAATACACTTGTACAGACATAGATACAGTATTTTAAACTATTTTATTTACGGTCATGAATATTAATATTTACTTCAGTCCAATAATGAAAAAAGTAATTGAAAAAACCACAACCACAAAAATTTCTGGAAAATAAGTTTATTCCCTGTCACTGCCACAAAAATGACGATTCTGCGACACCCCATATGTTAAAATCAATGGAGACGTTTAAGCTACAGATCATGCCAAAGAAATATAAATATACATATTCTCAGAAAACATTATCTTCTGGAATAGTTCAGTAATTAAAGAAACTCAACTGCGTTAAACTGTTTATTGAAAAGAAAAACATTTTAAACCTTATGTAACTTCCACTACTAAGACAAATCTAAGGATACTCCATATGTTAAAATCCATCAAGTCGCTTAGAATATAGATCGTGCTACTCCCAAAACATCACCCTTCTTCCGGGGCAGTCAGGTAAAAACAAAAAGACATTAACACATAATTTTTTTTTTATTAACTGGCATTTAATCAACGGATAATATAGTCTTGATAATAAACTATGGCAATTTAGCGATGCTACAACGAAGCATCAGTCACGACAGTAGCTAGCACTAAAAATGAAACAATTTCCACAATATCATAGTGAAATAACAAAATGGAGGCAGCGGGAAGCAACAGACCGAACAATAAACTGTGAGAGCTCTCTGCGGCGTAATCGCTGCGCTTTGGAGAGCCCACTCCGCTGCACTGTTACGTGGCAAGTTTTAAACATTACACTTTGGGATATAACGAGGGCGCTTTTTAAAACATTTAGGTTTTATTTTATTTTAGTTTTTCAACGCAAAATAGCCGCAGTTGTAACTTCAGTAGAGATAGCCCAAGGGTCTCTCATTCAGAATATTATGTTCATGTATATGAAAATGTTCATGTATAAGGCTTGCAAGAGGCAGTTAGGCTTGTAAAACCGTACTTGATCAAAATTCTGAAATTAACCATAGGTGACCATTTTGATAATTGCAAACACCATTTGAATTAATAATGTTAGATATTTTTATGGGACAAGAATGAAAATCAATAACACCCATAGTCACGGGGGACAAAGGTGATTATTTAAACTTTTATGCACAAAAGAAAAATCATATGGAAGGTAGTGCAGCAAAAGTAAAGTAATAATGAGAAAAAAAGATAACGATTACGTGTCACGTTGTTTGTCCGCGATGAACTCCTAAACTACTGAACTGATTTCAAAGATTTTTTGTACACTCTGTGCAGTTTGGTCCAACTTGAGAGATAGGATAGTTTTTATCCTCATAACTGACACTCAATATTTTTTTATTACGAATTTAAGCATTTTTTATATGAAGGGTCGTTAAACAAACAACAAACGTCTGCCTGGCCAGCTAGTAATATATATATATATATATATATATATATATATATATATATATATATATATATATATGTTCAATTCAATTGTATATGTTCAATTTCTTAATGTCATAGTAAACCACGACTACAATCACCTTTAAATCATTAATTATAATGTATAGATGTGATTATATTACCAAATTATAATAAATCAAAGTAATTATTATAATTTGATAATATTTTCTTATCTACCTCTAGTGTTGGAAGCGATATAGGTAGTGAAATAATGTTTTGATAATTATATTTTGGTTTCTTTGAAGTGGATCTAGATTAGTTTTAGCGATTGATCTCCTTATCTCAATTAGAAACTCGCTAAAAAGTTGTATATAATTGTACGTGATTTTTTTGGAATACAGTTTCCGACTTTACGTAATGTACCTAGTAATGACATCAGTTTTGATTTGACATGATTATTATGCAGCCTTCAGGTGAGTATGTTATCTACCAAATGACCTAAATATTTTTCCTGACTTGAACGTTTTATTATTTTATCATAAATAGTAAGATGTGCAAACTATGGTAAAGGTTTATTCTTTGTGGAAAAAAAACTTAAATTATGTTTTTGAAGTATTTATTGTTAGTAGGTTATATTTTGACCATTTTCCGAGTAAGTAAATATCTTTTTGAGCATAAGTTATAATGTTGTGAATAGATTTATCGAAATAATAAAAGACATGTGTCATCCGCGTACAATGTTGGGTGTCTTGTTAGCCCTATTTTTTTTCTTTAATTTTTTGGGATTTTTGTCAAAATGACATGCCAATCCCATCATACCTTATACTAATTACTGCTAACACTAACAAAATAAAAATGTATAATTGAGAGTACTATAGTTAAATTACTAACTCAAAAATGAAACTTATAATAAATAGAGAAGATAATTATTCCGTCCTATAAGCAAGCCGGAATAACCCTCTAGACATCTTTGATTTGGGGTTTGATAAAACCATTTGCACTAGATCGACATCCAAAACATTTGCGTTAAATTCTTTCAACAAAGCCTGTCTATCTTTTTCATTCTTGACACTCTCCATCAACAAGTGGTCAAGCATCTTCAATTTTGTTGCATACATCACAATTCGGTGAAGGTTTTTTTCCCATTAAAAAGCTAACTTTGCTGATGGAGTTTTACCAGAACGAAGCCTTAAGGCTAACTTAACAAAATTTCTGCTGAGATCACAATCATTAAACCGAGGTACGCGATAAGGCTCGCTTTGTACAGTTCTATACCAGATGCCTTTCCTTTTAGATTTCTCTTCAAAATAGCTTTTCCAATTTTTGTAACATACACTTTTAAATTTTGAGACATATTCAGTCGGATCTGGTATAAAATTAATGATGTCACCCTCTACTGCAGCTAGCTTAGATAAGCGATCAGCCTCTTCATTGCACTTAAGGCTTATTTGACCCGGGACCCATTGCAATATTAACGAAATATTCCGTTTGTTTTAAATATTAATTATGGTGACGCGCGGTTCAAAATTGGAATAAAGTGGACTGTAATAGGTAGTTGGAATTGGATTTCGTTGAAATTTGCAACCGACACATAAAACCGAAGGTGGAGAACCTGGAGAACGCCATCAGCTTCTCTTCTTACTTGAGGTTGACACTCGCGTGGTACACTCCTAGTTTTCTTGCGCGATTTACACTTATTTTATACAATTCACGGCCGTGGTTTTAGCGTATGATAATTAAACAGATATGCGAGTAGCGAGCGTGACACAATATGCTTCTGCGTGCGGGCGGGTTTTTTTTTAGACTTCTTCTTCTACCCGGTTGTCGGTTGCAAGAAGGAATGAATGGAATGAATGAATGGTATT